>CAUYLG010066974.1:0-40089 GCA_963573385.1 Cacajao melanocephalus
GACTGCATTCTAGCCTGGGCAGTAGAACAAGAATCCTGTTCTCTCTCCCTCTTTTTCTTCCTTTCTTTCTCTCGTACATTCTTTTTTTTTCTTTCTTTCACTCTCACTTTCTTTCCTCTCTTTTTCTTTCTTTCAAAAAAATAAAAATAAAAAATAAAAAATAAAAAAAAAACAGACACATTTAGTGCCTAAGGATATATAGGGGTGTGTGTGTGTGTGTGTGTGTGTGTGTATATATATATATCTCACATGGAAAAAAGATTAATTCTCTCATTTTAATTTATGCTCCACCTTTTAGAAATGCATCTATTGCATGAAAACAGGGAAAGACGACATAGTTGGAAAGATGACACAGGTCTTTATTTAACAAACACCATGTACTTATTCACAAACACCAAGCACATAGCTAGGCACCTGCTATGAGGCTGGAATGCATGCCTAAGGTATTTCCCTTTTTTTTTTTTTTTTTTTTTGAGACAGAGTCTCGTTCTGTCACCAGGCTGGAGTGCAGTAGTGTGATCTCGCCTCATTGCAACCTCCATCTCTAGGTTCAAGCGATGCTCGTGCCTCAGCCTCCTGAGTAGCTGGGATTACAGCCATGCGCCAGCAGACCCAGCTAATTTTTGTATTTTTAATAGAGATGGGGTTTCACCATGTTGGCCAGGATGGTCTCAATCTCCTGACGTCGTGATCCACCCACCTCAGCCTCCCAAAGTGCTGGGATTACAGGCGTAAGCCACTGCGCCTGGCTGGTATTTTGCTTTTTAATGTAGAGTAATCCCCATACCAGGAAAGAAGGGTATATATCCATTTTTATGTGTTTTTATGCCTAAGCCCTTAGTTGTGTGAAGTATTTTGTCTACAATAGTACGGCATCTCTCCGAATAAAGAGTTCTGTGACTTGGGGAGGAACTGGTCTCAGAAGTGGACTTAACACTCCCTCTCCCCATTTACGGACTGTAAATGTCCAGCATTCTCTCAACACGGCTTCAAAGAAAGTGTTTTTAAAACAGGATCAATACTCTTCCACCTCTTCTTGGGATTCTAGACTTCACAATTCACCTGCCTTTGTTGCCTCCCTCCCTCCAGGCCTTCATACTTGTCATCCCGCTTTGTTCCCAGCCTCAGGAACAACAGGCTCAGGGAGAAGTTTGATTCTCCTGCCTGGGATTCTATCATTTCCTGCTTCCCTGACCTGACTTTGATGCTTCGCTGTTCTGCAGTGAACTGGAGTGACAAGAGCAAGGAGTGATTGCTTCTAAGCAGAGTAGGCTGTCTGAACCATCAGCCCTCTGGGGCAAAGAGCAATCATGTTTACTCACAATGAGGAAAAATGGAGACACTTGAAGCGTCATCAGTAAAGAAAATAAAGCTAACAGGGGGATTTAATTACAAGCTCACTGACAACCGGTTAGCACTGTGTTTGGGTTCATTTCTCTTTTGGCGATTTTGTAGAAAATATTTCAAATTAAGAAAATAAAATCCTATGATAATTCTCCATGCTGCATAAATTGTTCCAGAGCCCAGAAAAATGTGGAACATTTCCCAATTCATATCACCAATCCAGCATCACACTGATACTAAAATCAGAGAAAGAGCCAAAAGGGGGCAGAGACAAAAAAATGACAGTACCACCCCATTTGTAATTACAGACTCAAAAATCCTCAATTAAAACCCAACCAACTGATCTTAGCACTAGATTAAAAAGCTACACTCCATAGCCAAGCAGTTTCTATTCCAGGAGTGCAAGGACGATTTAATGTAAGGAAAGCTATTAATATAACACTTCTCCAGTGTGTTAGACTGAGCCAAGTCAAGGGGATGCTAATAAGTGTTATATGAGGGAGCGGGGACAGGTAATGTTTGGAAATGAAGGGTTTAACAAAGTTAATGGAATTCTTTGACTACTGGACTTCTCAGCATCTTTAGTATGCTAAGGAGCTAATTAATCTCCAAGAAGAAAATATACTATGTAGCATTTCCCCAAATTATTTGATCAGACAATAATCTTCCTACCCTCAATTTTTTTCATGGAAGAGCCTGTGGAAAAAGTGTTCTCTAACAAACATTTTAATAGCTCTTATATTAAATTAATTTATGGTATTAGCCTTTTAAAGAAGAAACAACTTATCATTTCTTTGACAGATACCAAAAATAATTTGATAAAATGCAACATCCAATCCAAATATTTTAATCTCTAACTAAAGGGATTTCTTTAAAACCTAATAAAGAACGCTTCTATTAAACTAATAGCTGGCATCACAAGTAATTTTAAAAATATTAGTGATATATGTTATTAAAATTAGGAACAAGAAAAATGTGTATACTTTTATCTCTTTTTCATTACGGTTGTCTTGGTAATTTTAGTGAATGGAATTAAGACATGATATGTTAATGATGAGAAGAAACAGAAAGACTATACCCAGATGAAATAATTGTTTAAAAATAGTGGAAATAAACTAAAAACTATTCAAATAAGGGAATTTGATTAAATGGCTGAATAGAGAACCATATATATTTAAAAACAAATAGTTTTCTCAAGCACTGGGATTACAGGTGTGAGCCACCACGCTCCCAAAATTAATAGCTTTCTCTTATAACCAGAAACAACAGTTAGAAAGTACAATGAACCAAAATAATCCTACATTCCTTATAGCAGTAAAAATATTTTTAAAAACCAAAGAATCATCTTAATAAAAATTTGTGGGACTTTCAAGACTGGACTACCAGTTTTACTAAATGGGAGGACTGAAAGCTGCAGACATGTAAATTCTAACCAAATTATTAATATATTTGAATACAATTCTGATCAAAATTCCACTGGTGCAAAAAAAAAAAACCACAAAAGAAAAATACTTTGACAAAGTGAGGAGAAAATGTTGGTCACATAAATGGAATTCAAAGGGTTAATGTTTTTAGTATAAAAATTGCACTTTTAAATTGATTGTAAAAAGACAAACACTGAAGGAAGAAGAAGTGGGCCAGGTACACGTACACACACACACACACACACACACACACACACACACACACACAATTTCCAGCTCAGGGCTTTTGATCTTTTCCTGACAACAGTTCCTTCTGAGAGGGTTCTCTCTTGCCCACCCTACATCAAATATCAAATGCCCTCATGCCTCACCAGGGCACTTCCTAGTCTTCTCATCCAACTTCACTTTTCTTCACAACATTTATCACCACTCAACATAGTAGAGATTTTTAAATTTATTGTCTTCCTCCTCCCATTAGACTGTACATTTCATGAGTGTTGTTTATTTGGTTAATCTCTGTTTTTCCAGGATCTAGGGTAATACTTTTCATATAATAGAGGCTCAATAAATATTTGTTGATTGAATGAATAAATACCATTTAGTCTCCTGTATTTATTTGAAGTATTTTCTAAAATAATTAGACACTGACTAATTTATTTTAATGTGTGACTATTGTTTTCATTCATATCAGCATGTTCGTGCCTTAGGTCCGTGTATTTAAAGATACCTCATTAGCTTGGAAAGCACTTGCTATTTGGTCATGAAATTGCACTTTATATGAAGCAGGACACTAAAGCTTTGGGTAGAAAACTACATTTTAGTTGGAGATTGTCACAGGCCTATGAAAACTCCCATTTGTGTGGACTGATTGGCTCATCTCAGTAGTTAAAGAGAAACTGTCACCTAGCAGCAGGCTGGCTGCCAAGGATATAGCTGCAAAAGATAAGAGCTGCAAATGCTACATTTGGTTGGGGCAATCATGGGGCCATATAATGTACAGAATTGCTGATTGAGAATCAGAGCTGCAGGTTAGGCCTGCGGAATGTGTCCCCTACACACGAGTACTGGGCTAGGGGTTGGGCAGAGGCTGGAAGTGTGTGGGACCGGAAATTCTGCTTGTACAAGATTTGCACCTTGGTTCTGTCTGCATCAACTCAGAAGAAGAAATAGTATGATGTTGTGATGTACTAAGAAATAAACATTTGATCTTTGCCCCCAGTCTTTGCCACAGAGGTCCTAAAATTCTTATAATTTCCTGAGTGATAAGGATGATAGGAATATCCTTCGTTATAGTATTTGGTCTTAATCCCTAGTTTCTGACACAAGCACTTCTAAGACCCTTGGAATCTCCAGAGTAATATGAATGCCTGGTGAGTGGGTTCCCTAGACAGCTTCAGGATAGGGCTAGTTGCCAGGGGAACCAGTCATATGATTAGATAATTAGAATGTTCAACCTCATCCCCTGACCTCAGGGGATAAGAGAGAGGCTCAAAATTGAGCTCAACCATCAATGGCCGTTGATTTAATCAATTCTACCTATATAATGGAACCACCATAAAACCTCTCAACAATGGGGTTCCAAGAACTTCTGGGTTGGTGAACATGTGAAGGTTCTGGAAGGGTGGTGGGCCCAGAGAAGGCATGCAGCTCCCCATCTCACAACCTTTGCCCTTTGGATCTCTTCTTTTTGGCTGTTCCTGAGTTGTATCATTTCTAATAAACCAGCAATAGTAAATAAACTGCTTTCCGAAGTGCTGTGAGCCATTTTGGCAAATTATCCAACCCAAGGAGGAAGTTGTAGGCAGCCCTGATTTATTGCTGGTTGGTCAGAGATATGAGAGGCCCAGGTTTGCAACTGGCATTTGAAGTGTAGGGCAGTCTTGTGGGACTGAGGCCTTTAACTGTGTGTTCTGTGCTAACTCTGGGTAGCGTCAGAACTGAATTGAGTTGTAGCAGACTCAGCTTGTGTCAGAGAATTGGTCAGCATGGGAAAAAACCCTCATATTTGGTGTCCAGAATTGTTGTAAGTATAGAGAAACACATTTTTTTCTTTTAGTTGCCTTTTAGTAATATCTCATCTAAAAAAGATCTTTTTTTTTTTTTTTACTCTTTTATTTTAAGTTCTGGGGTACATGTGCAGGATGGGCAGGTTTGTTATATAGGTAAACGTGTCATGGTAGTTTACTGTACCTGCCAACCCATCAGATAGGTATTAAGCCCAGTATGTATTAGCTATTTTTCCTGATGCTTTCAATCCTCCCCCTCCACCCTCCAACAGGCCCCTATGTGGGTTGTTTCCCTCCCTGTGTCCATGTGTCCTCATTGTTCAGCTCCCACTTATAAGTGAGAACAAGGGGTGTTTGGTTTTCTTTTCCTGCATTAGTTTGCTGAGGATAATGGCTTCCAGTTCCATTCACGTCCCTGCAAGAAACATGATCTTGTTCCTTTTTATGGCTGCATAGTATTCCATAGTGTATATGTACCACATTTTTTTATCCAATCTATCACTGATGGGCATTTGTGTTGATTCCATGTCTTTGCTAATGTGAATAGTGCTGCAATAAACATATGCATGCCTGTGTCTTTATAAAGAATGATTTATATTTATTTGGATATATACCCAGTAATGAGATTGCTGGGTCAAATGACATTTCCGGTTCTAGGTCTTTAAGCAATCACCCCATTGTCTTCCACAATAGTTGACCTAAGTTACATTCTGAACAACAGTGTAAAAGCATTCCTATTTCTCCACAGCCTCACCAGCATCTGTTGTATCTTGATGTTTTAATAATTACCATGCTAACTGGCATGAGATGCTACTATCTCGTTGTGGTTTTAATTTGCATTTCTCTAATGATCAGTGATGTTGAACTGTTTTTTACATGTTTGTTGGACACATAAATGTCTTCTTTTGAGAAATGTCTGTTAATGTCCTTTACCCACTTTTTGTTGTTGTTGTTTTGAGACAGAGTCTCGCTCTGTCACCCAGGCTGGAGTGCAGTGGTGTGGTCTCGGCTCACCGCAACTTCTGCCACCCAGGTTCAAGCAATTCTCCTGCCTCAGCCTCCTGAGTAGCTGGGATTATAGGTGCCCACCACCACGCCCTGCTAAGTTTTGTATTTTTAGTAGAGACAGGGTTTCACCATGTTGGCCAGGCCGGTCTGAAACTCCTGACCTCAGGTGATCCACCCGCCTCGGCCTCTGAAAGTGCTGGGATTACAGGCGTCAACCACTGTGCCTGTGCCTGGCCCTTTTCCAATGTTTTAATGAGGTTTTTTTTTCTTGTAAATTTGTTTAACTTCCTTGTAGACTCTAGATATTAGACCTTTGTCAGATGGAAAGATTGCAAAAATTTTCTCCCATTCTAATAGTTTGCCTGTTTGCTCTGTTGATGGTTTCTTTTGCAGAATCACCCTCTTCTTTTTTTTTTTTGGACAGAGTCTTGCTCTGTCACCCAGGCTGCAGTGCAGTGGCACAATCTCGGCTCACTGCAATCTCTGCCTCCCGGGTTTGAGCAAGAATTACCTTTTTCTACTGTACACAAAGTTTAGGGTTATGATAGCACTGGCCCTCATGATAATCAAGACTTTCTGTAGTCAATTCACCACTAGTTCAGAGGCAAAGACAAAGATAAATTGTCGAGACTCCACAGCTGTCTCTGTCCCTCTTCATCCAACAGGCAAACTCCTAGTCATACTTTAATACCCAGAAATATCATCTTCTATCAGCACTTTCTCCAACATGCCCAACAAAAGATGGTCACTTCCTTTTCTAAACTACCAAAAATCTGTTGGTTCTCCATGTATCACCTAACACACTGTCTATCACCTTAACAGGCTGTCTATCACCTGTATAGAGTTTCTGGAGGTTCTCCATACAGGAAAAATAACAGAACATGTTATTTCGTGTTAACAGGAAATAACATGATTAAATGTTGAAGATAAAGCTATGTGAATTATGAACTGCATATGGGAAATATTGGGATAGTATGACCCAAAAAAGACATAACAAAGCTGGAGACTAAGATGTGACAGAGGATGAGAGATAATACAGTCCTCTAATCCTTAAGCCAAGGACACTCCTGAAAAATGGCAAAATAAATGCAGGAAGATGCAAGAGTCCAATTGAAGTGATTTCTAATTTGAAAACTAGATGGGATGGTGACACCATGATGAAAATGGAGAATCCAGAGACCAAGCTATTTTAGGATGTGAAGTAACAGAGTCTGGTTTAGATGTGTTAAATCAGAGATGCCTGTGGGATCATAGCTTGAGAAATTCCAATATGAATTCAGAATATGAATCTGGAAAAGTCTGAATAGAGAGATCCTGAAATGAGATCTCTGAAAGGTCTGAATAGAGAGATCTTGAAATGATCAGATTATAGATTGCAGAGGACAAAAAGAGATCGAGAAGAGAAGAGAAACAAGAATAAGCCTAAAGAACACCAACATTTGAGAGGTAAACAGAGGGCAAAGAGCCAAAGAATGAGAGCAATACTGCCAGAGATGTCATTTGATGCAGGAATTTTTTAGACCTTGCAAGAGATTTCATTTGTAGTCTCTCTACATGTCTCATAGAGAAAATTTAATTTTTCATTAATATTTGATTTTTAATGTTGGGAAATATAATTTAGCAGCCATATTAGGTGCTTACGTATGAATTTCCAAGAGTGGGTATAGTATCTAGCATGTCCTGAACACAATGAATTACAGAACCTTTAACATCTGGTGTTTCACAGGACATCTTCTTGAGATTACTACATTCTTTTAGTAATCTTGTGTTCTTTATGTACAGAAGTTAAATTGACAGATTCATTATAATAAAGCACTTCTTACCTATTAAAAATGAAACACTAAATTGACTTTTTTCCCCATTTTTAAAATATTCAACCATTCTTTCAAAGGACTATGACTTTGCAAGGCCCAGCCAATTCAGAGCCAATGTAGTTCAGAGTGAAGGTCACAAGATTTATATATTTAAACTAAACGTGTATGTTTCAGACAATACCAAATTTTCTTCTATATACTTGGCTTTTTATTTCCCCTTTAATTTTGGCCTTGATTTGCCTTTGTTATTATCATGAAATATTTCATACATATGAAGTACTATAGGTAATGTGTTCATAGGCCCATAGAATAATAAACCACCAAGCTTAAGAAATAGTGCATTAGCCGTGCCTGTAGTCCCAGCTAATCAGGAGACTGAGGTGGAAGGACTGCCTGAACCCAGGAGTTCCAGGCTGTAGTGAGCTGTGATTGTGCCACTGCACCCTAGCCTGGGTGACAGAGTGAGACTTTGTCTCTTAAAACATTTAAAAATAAGTAAATAAAAGAAACAGAGCATGGTCAATTCAGACACATTCCCATCCTCTGTCTCCCTGGCAGGAGTAATTGTTATTTTAGTTTTTGGATTACTCAATAGTGTTTCAATGTCATTTGACTGTACATGGGTGTGTCCACGAACAAAATATTATTTGGTTTTGTTTTTCACCTTTACATAAATGGCATCATTTTGTATGTATTCCTGTGATTTGTCTTTTTGATTCAATATTCCGTTTGTGAGATCCATCTCTGTTAATGCTTATGGCTGCAGTTCATTCAGTTTTTTTACCACCATAGTAAAATTCATTTATGCATACGTAACAATTTATTTAGCCATTCTTCCGTCAATGGATATTTGAGATGATTCCAGTTTTCTTTTTCCTTTTGCAAACATTACCTCTCTGAACATTCACGCACCTGTACTAGTTCTTCTCTAGGGAAATTTCTAGGAGTAGAATTGTTAGGTAGAAAAGTAAGCAAATGTTCAACTACAAGGTAATTCCAAATTGTTTCCCAAGGGATCAGAACCAATTGATACTCCTATGGACAGCATATAAGAGCTCCTGCTGATCTTTATCTTCAGCAGTACTTATATTTTCAGACTAAAATTTTTGCCAATCTGGTGGGTGTAAAATGATATTTAATTTTGCTTTGAATTTGCATTGCTCTGATTACTAATGAGGCTGATAATCTTTTCACATGTTTATTATCTATTCATGTTTCTTCTTCTGTGAAATGCCTCTTCAGGTTATTGCATATTTTTTTCCAATGAATTGTTTGTCTTTTCTTTAGTGATTTTTAGGTGTGCTTTATGCTACTCTTGTTTGTGTTATAATTATCTCCTCCCACTGTGGCTTGTGCATTTACTTTATATCTTTGTTACATTTTAACTTGAAATTAATAAATTAATCAAACTGGTTAAATTTGAAAAAATAAAGCCAATACATTAATATATTAAATGATAAAATTAAAAATAAATTAAAATAATCAAATGTATTCCATCTTTTCTCTTACCATTTGTGCTTTGGGGCTCTTTTGAAGAAATCAATCCCTAATTTGCTATCAAATTTAAGATTTTTTTTTAACAAGCACATTTTCTTTGTCTTACTACTTAGAATTACAAATCTATTATCTAGTATTATTATACCGTGCTAACAACTTGCAAACAAAATGGTTTGGGAGTTCTCAAGTTCACTTTTCTGCCTCTCCTCCTCCTATTCTCCTTCCTGGTCCCTCCTTAGACTGATCCACCTGAACACATTTTTCACCCACCCACACTCACTTATATAATCTTCTGCTATATGCACGTGCACACACACACTCACACGCATACACACATGCACACACACAGTCCTGTTCCTTTTCTCCTCTCTCCACATCACCAATTCTGCCTCCCCACTGACACATTCCCCATTTGTAACTCGGGGGAACCCACCCCATCAGACTTGCACACTGAAGCTCATTCCTATGTGTACAGGCAAGCCTTACCCGGCTGTCTGTAGTTAGGCCTCTCAGTTTTGTCAGATCTTTTTGTTCATTCTTGAAGCCCCATGAACATCTTCCCTCACTCACATGGTGATCTCATCCCTTACTTTGCAGAGCAATTAAAGATGCTTTCAGAGTCTCTAATTCAGCACTGCCTGTTCTAATCTCTTTATCTCCTTTACCATTCCTTCCTCATTCCAGTGCAAAAGGCTTCTTCCCCCTTCTCAGTCTCTAGATCATGGATTCCAAATGGTTTCCTTTAGGAAATCTATGTTTGAACCCTGGCTTGGCCACTGACTGGTTGTTTACTCCTTGTAAATGGGAATTATTATTCCTACCTCATTAGGTTGCTGTGAAGGTTAATGAAATACAGCATAGAACTTAGAATTGAGCTTCAGGCCAGCACATGGTAGGAGTTCCATAGGTTTAAATTTTCTATCTTTCTCCCTTCCTCCCTCCCTGCCTGCCTCCCTGCCTGCCTCCCTCCCTCCCTTCGTTCCCTCCCTCCCTCTCCCTCTCTCTCTCTCTTTTTTTTCTTTTTCTTTTTTTTTTTTTTGAGATGGAGTCTTGCTCCGTCACCAGGCTGGAGTGCAGTGGCATTATCCTGGCTCACTGCAACTTCCGTGTTCTGGTTTCCGGCAATTCTCCTGCCTCAGCCTACCGAATAGCTGGGACTACAGGTGCGCCCCATCACACCTGGCTAATTTTTTGTATTGTTAGTAGAGACAGGGTTTCACCATGTTGGTCAGGATGGTCTCGATCTCTTGATCTCATGATCCACCCACCTTGCCTCCCAAAGTGCTGGGATTACAGGTGTGAGCCACCGTGCTCGGCCAAATTTTCTTTCTTTATCCTTCCATTTCTTTTCCTCTTCTTTAATCCTCTCGTTCAACTTTGAAAAATAAATTCCTTTACTTCCAGAGCTAATGATTTATGTACTTTTACCCTTTTCTTTTTTTATTTTTTGAAACAAAGACCAAATCCTAATTATCTGAAAATAACTACATATTTCCATCAAATTACATTACTCATTTTATTTATCAGTTACATTCCAAAAATACTTTATTCTTTAGACCTTTTTGTTCTAAAGAACAAAACTTTGTGAACTTTAGTTTGCTATTATCCTGAAACATAACTCCTTCCTTCCCTCCTTCCTTTTTCCTTTTTTTTTTTTTTTTTTTGACAGAATCTTGCTCTGTGGCCCAGACTGGAATGTAGTGGCATGATCTCAGCTCACTGTAGCCTCCACCTCCTGAGTCAGGTAATCCTTTCACCTTAGCCCCTGAGTAGCTGGGACTACAAGCAAGCACCACCATATCAGGCCAATTTTTGTATTTATTTATATATTTTTGTAGAGATAGAGTCTTACCTCACCTTGTTGCCCAGGTTGGTCTCAAACTCTGAGCTAAAGTCATCTACCCACCTCAGCCTCCTAAACTGTTGAGATTATAGGCGTGAGTCACCATGCCCCACCAAAAGAGAATACTTTTTAGGTGACATCTTGGCCTCAATATATCTTGTTCATTTCCAGGAAATTTTTTGATGAAATAACATTTGGAAAGATACATTAGATAAATGGCTTCTGAAGTAGTGTGCTAATCTAATTATTAAAGCCAATCCATATTCATAAGTTGACAGCTGGCAAAAATATTGCTTTGATGCATTTATTTTATAATAACCTTGACATGTTTAAAAACATACCAGACAGATGTCTTCAAGACATAGCACAATGCATTCTCAGCATGGTGAAATAACCACAGAGTTGGAATAGATTTATACACTGGATGAGGTAGAGACTGGCATGCATTCAGATCCAAGACATTTTTGGAGGGGAATGGGCAGAAGACAATGAGCAGGGACCCGTCTTATCAGTTCTTGTGTCCCTAGTACCCAGTAGAATGTAAGTACTCAGTAAAGGCTGGATTGAATAATAGGGGTGGGGTTGAAATTTGACCCTTCACTTGGGAAAGTTGAAGACAATCCCATTTCCAGACTAGTCTAACTTTCTTAGTCAATTTGGGTTGCTATAATAAAATACCATAAACTGGGAGACTTGGAAACAACAGAAATTCACTTCCCACAGTTCTGCTGGAAGTCTGAGATCAGGGCGCCTGCGTGGTTGAGTCCTGGTGAGGGCAGTGTTCTGTGCACAGACTGTAACTCTTGTATCCTCACATGGTGGAGAACACAGAGGGGAAGCAAGCTCTCTCATGACTTCTGGGGCACTAATCCCAATCGTGAGGGCCTCACTCTTATGAACTCATCCAATCCTAATTACCTTCAAAAGCCCTCAACTCCTGATACCACCACAGTAGGAAGGTAAGATTTCAGAATGTGAAGGGTACACAAACATTCAGTCTATAACATCTATGTTAAAATAACTTTTGTTGTTAAATAGATTTTAAAGGCTACCTATTTCTTTCTTCTCACTAGGTCAGTTTCACAGTTGCAGAGAATAAACACAGCACATAGGATATAAAACTGCATATTCTGAAAACTGTGTGTTAATGATCATAATCTCATTGATACGCATCACTCAAAATAATAAATTGTGATGAAGAATGGAAGTATATATCTATATTTTCTAAGCAACATTACACACACACACACAAACACACAATGTGCTAAGATATGGTGGTGAGAAGAATCATCAAACAACTCATTTTATTAGAATTACTTGATTACTTAGATATTCCAGGTACTTCATCCTTCTAGATTGAATTATATTTGATTTTTCACATGTAGACACAGCACTTAGCTCCTTTCACCATAAAATGTTTAATATCACAGGAACAGAAAACCAAATACCACATGTTCTCCCTCATATGTGGGAGATGAACAATGAGAACACATGGATACAGGGAGGGGAACATCACACACCAGGGCCTGTCGGGGGAGGCGAGGGAGAACATTGGGACAAATACCTAATGTATGTGGGGATTAAAACCTAGATGATGAGTGGATGGGTGCAGAAAACCGCCATGGCACATGTATAACTATGTAATAAACCTGCACGTTCTGCACCTGTATCCCAGAACTTAAAGTATGATTTTAAAAAAGTTTAATCTACAACAGTTCCTTTATAATAAGCTCATACTCTAAAACTAAAAAAACACACAAATCTTACATAAATATTCCAATTATTTGTATGCATAAGAAAATTACAAAAGATAATTTATTTTAATGTGAACAGATAATGAAAAATAAATGAGAAGTATTAATGGCATTTCTTCTATCAAACTTTTGAAACACAACAATTATCAAAATGTCTGTAAGACAAAAGCAATGCAATGAACCTACAACCATAAAAAAGAAGCAAATATTATTAATGAAGTAGATTACTTTTGAAAAATAAACATTTTAATACTACAAAGTTTCATCATTATTTTCTCTTTCCATGAAAAACATAGACATGTTTAGATTTTACATATTTTTGTCAGAAATTTATTTTTATATAGGTATAGGAAGAAGTGCATGGTAGACACTGGTTCAACTGAAGAAATGCCTTAATCAGTCCTCTTAAGCACAGTGAAAAGAATCATTTTCTTTCTGTCTAATGGAGGCTTACCACTTTTTCAAATTTGTGAAGCACTTATGGCAGAAGTGAGCAGTGAAGATCTGTGCTAGTCCACAAAGCACAACTGAATCATGAGTGTAGATGACATCAGTAGGAGGATTAGTGGAGGCTTGAAAGGTATTTTACTTTTTCCCATCATTGAAGATAGGTACAAAAGGTTTTTTGATCCAGAAAGATTGACATCAGATTAGAATTCATATTTCTTTCCCAAGAGATCAAAATCAGTTTAAATTCTGAATCTGTAAGCAACATTTTGCAAAAACATTTCTACCTATCAGCTAAATTCCAGTGCTTGCTTTGGTTCCTGGAGGCAGCTCAACCTTTTGAAGGCCATGGAGGCTTTGAGATGGATGGAAGTACATGAGTGCATGGGATCCCTGCTCTCCTGGAGTCTGACTGGCAACTGCTCAGGAAGAATTTGTGCCCTCAATTACGCCAGGGTCACCACCTGAGACATGGGTTACTGCTGTGGAAGTCTGACTTGCAGATCCTGACTCAATGACAGATGAATGAATGCACTCTTACACCGTTACAGTGTTTTAAGTGGGCTAGAGATGGACGTTGGCTGCTTTCAGAGGGTGAAATGCAACCAATCGACCTAGAGCCTTTGTCCACACTTTTATTCATAACAGAGGTTCTAAATTAACACACTTGTGAATAATTAACATGGTTAAAAGAGTGGTTTTAGGACTGGTAAAAGCTTTTGGTTCCCAGGCCCAGAGTAAATGCTATTGACAGGTAATTCTCCTTTGATATTCCCGGGAGAGACCACCCAGCATAAAATTAACATGAGTAAACAGAGTGGAGACAAACGGGTGTTGGGTAAGGCTTTTGATCATCTTTGTCTCTCCCAAACTTAATGGACTGACCAGCGGCCTTCGCCCTGTCCCAATAAAACCTTTCAGACTTCCAAAAGGTTTGAGACTAACCTATAACTTTCCCTAATATATCTTTAATATTTTGCCAACCACCCCAAGTGAATCTCAACAAGAATTTACCATCTTGATTGCAAAAGCATTTGGCTATGGCTATAGACTGAATGTTTATATCTTCCACATATTCATATGTTGATGTGATGGTATTTGTAGGTGGGCCCTTTGGGAGGTGATTAGGTCATGTGAGTAGAGTTGTCACGAATAGGATTAGTGTCCTTATAAAAGAGACCCCAGGGAGCTCTCTTACCCCTTCTGCCATAGAAGGACTCAGCAAGAAGGTGCTGTCTGTAAACTAAGAAGAAGGTCCTCACCAGACAAAGAATCTGCAGATACCTAATCTGGGTGTTCCCAGCCTACAGAACTGTGAGTAATAAATTTTCGGTGTTTAAGACACCCAGTCTTTAGCATTTTTGTTTTAGTGCCACAAATAAATGGAGCTAGTTATATGTACTTAAACAGCCTGGATGACTGAAATCAGTGTGTGGAGAGGAGAATTGCCAGACAGAGCCAAGAGCGTGAGTGAAAGCATCACATTAGGAATGATTCAGTGGAAACAGTGTAGACCCCGGAGCTCCAATTGCAACTCCGATGCTTTTAGCCCATTACTCAAACAGAAGCCCTCTACTTACTAGTACTTTAGGTTTTCAAAAGCCACCTAGAAGTCCATTTGCTTGTTAAGTCCAAAGTAACCAATTTTTGAACTTCTTTGACTATCATTGACTTTCCAACAAGTATCACAAGCAAAAATAATCCATGATTAAATACTGGAATGAAAAACTTCTGGGGAAGTAGAACAAACAGTCTCTAGATAAAGTCTCTAGGAGGCAATTCTAAAACTCTGGACAGGGTTTGGTACATTATTCATATCATCTTGGGAGTTAGGATTTCAACTTATGAATTTGGGGGGCGGGGCACGGACATTCAGATCTTAGAATTGTGTGTATGTCTGGGCTGCGTGGGGAGAATCTTAAGTTATAAGTAGCTGTAGATCCTACTAACAAGGGAAGGAAAATCACTACTGTCATTACCAGGACCTGGCAAGTGACATATATTTACTGAAATAAATATATGGTAAGCAAGCAACATATATTTACTGAGTAAATAAATGACTCAAAATGAATGATTAGTAATACTGGAATTCCTCAGCTCTCTGCTATTTTGTTAGTTTCTCCCTACTCTCCAAAAATACTGAGTAGGATTGTCATTAGCAGGCTTCCTAACATTGATCAATGGGGAAGCTACTCAGTGGAAAGAGGCCTGGCACCCCCTTTGCTTTTTGCTTTTAGACTCAGACTAAATTATGGATTTTATTCCCTTTTATTAATGTCCCCAGAAATATTTTATGCTAGTAAATCTCTCTGAAAACACAGCAGTAGTTAGTGAGAAGGGAAAAAATAAACCTTTAAAACCATCTCTTAAAATGAACTCAAGGATAATTATAAGCTCACAAGTATAAACATGTTCAGCCAAAATTGAATTCAGAGAGTAACTAACAGCATCCCATCCATCTCTTTGTGTGTGGAAACTCAGACAATCCCAGCTGATCAAGTGTATGATCCATTGATCCCAACAATGACTGCAAATGTTCTGACGTAGGAAATGTAGGGGAAAGTCCTGGGCTGATATTATTTCAATTTTATTATGGCTTAATAGAACTAGCCATTCACTTGTTAGCAATCCCTACTTCAATATATGTTGCTTTATTTTCTGAAATGAGATGCTGGGTTAAATTCTTTAAATAAAAGAATTGTTAGCTGCCATTTTTCTGATGAAGATCAGAATATAAGAAAATACAAATTTGTCTACATTAAATTTCCTGTAGTTAGAAGTGAGTGCTTGTCCAAGAAGAAATTTTTTCAGTTAATACTAACCTACACTTTTTCTATTTTTTTTCTGATTTATGCTCACGTTCCCTTTCAAGGATACCTACTGAGCAACTACTATGTGCCAGAATTGTGTTAAAAGCTGAGGCTATCTCACAGAAACAAGACATGATCTCGGCCTCAGAAACCGACTGTCTAACTGGAGAGACAGGCACTGAAAAAATAATTATAATTCCACATGATGATTAAAAGAAAAGAAGCTTGAATATGTTATTAGGTAGGAAGTAATTAATTCTGCTTGAGTGGCAAAGGGGAAACAAAGCTAAAGCAGGAGGTCCTGGAAGGGTTTTCTAGGAGTCTTCCAGCCTTCATATTAATACACAAGGTCCACATTTCATATGTTTATCTGAATTAAAGAGATAAATTCTGCATTTTCCAAGGCACTGGTTCCCAGCCTTGGCTGCGCGTTATAGTCACCTGGGGAGTTTATTAAAAAATGGGATGAGGGGACTGCACAGATCAATTAAAGCTGCATCCCCTGAGTAAATTTCAGTCATTGCTACTCAAAAACAATTTCCCCAGCTGGTTCTAATCACGGCTTCAGCCCCGAGAACAACTTTTTCATAATAAACAACTACAGGAGACCCTCACTGCCCTAAGTCAAGGGGACCACTATTTGGTGGGGAGGGTAAAAGACAGATCAGATCCATGTGTATCCTTAAAAAGAAAGTTTAAGAAATACGCAAATGTTTAAAATCTATAACTTCACTTTTATACACCTGACTGCAATGTAAAAATCAAATCCAAAATTGCCATGTGTGTGTGCCTGCATGTGTGTGTGTGTGCGTGAGTGTGTGTATGATGTTATCAATAGTTATTGACAGGGCATTGAAAATTACACATGTGTAGGCACTACTACATCAGCAAGTAGACCTGAGGTTCATATACATTAAAGACTTCGGGGTTTTAGGGACTTGAAATGATTCTTGTCCACTCTCCTGAGTGTTTTCTGAGCATTTTAAGGGTGCAATGGATTAGACATAGAATATAACACCAGTTAAACATCTCTACTTTTCTTGAAAAACTAAGACAATTTCAGTAAAGTTTGAACTTTGGTTAATAATAATGTAATATATCAATGGTTCATTTATTGTGACAAATGAAAACTATTAATGTAAGATGCTAATAATAGGGAAAACTGGATGTGGGATACAGTGTAACACTATCTACCTACCCTCTGTGCAATATATTGTACATCTAAAACTACTCAACATTTTTAAAGTTTCATTTTAAAAAGCCTCTCCTTTTTGTTTAAGGCTGACATACAACATCCAATGCTACCTTTCCCCTTCCGCGTGAGAATTTGATTGTCAGTTAACTGCCAGTTCTCTTCCCATGCAACCTAATAAGATAGAATGTCAACTGTTGGTAGACCAACATTGCTTACAATAAAAACAAAGTATTGACAAATTGGTAAATTCATTAATGTAAGATGCTATCAATCATAATGTGGAAAACTTGCGGTGAGCTACGGTATAACCCTCTCTGTACTACAATCTTTGCAATATGTTGTACATCTAAATGTAAATAAAGTGACAAATTTCTCCATTGCATCTAAGCTAGAAAACCTATAAATATCTGACAGGAAACCACAGCTTTAGGCTTTCCTGAGTGTGGGGTCTTTTAATTGCCATGATCCTTGTGTGGGATTTGAGCTATCCCTAGGGAGTAGTTAAGGCAATATTGACTCCTGTGAGGCATAAATCTTTGAATCCAAGACAGTTCCCATCTGATATGAGGCCCGTTCCTTTACACTTAAACTGTCACCTGGATGCCAAGAGAATATGGATTCTTCTAGGTGTCCCACAAAGAGAAGAGCCTGATGCTGCCCTGCTGACAGGCTGTTTCCTGTCGCAGAGTTTTCTGAGTAACCAAATTGCTAAATGTGGCCTATGGAAGATCTATGAGTCTGATGAAGGAATACCACCTGATGGATATTGACTACCTATATCATTACCTCCTTGGAAAGGCTGTAGACAGATGACGAATGATGTGTTATATATCTAGACATATATCTTATATATCTAGACATATCTGTTGAGTGGTCACATAAATCAATTCAAGAATCAGTGTTGCTACAGGTACTCATTCAGGCTAATTAAGTGTATCATAGTTTATTGAAAGATGATCGAAGAGGTTAAAGATCACAAAGGAGCAGCTTTATCTTTTGTCTATGTATTTATCTCTCTCTCTCTCTATCTACATCTACCTATTCTATCACTTAGCTAGCTGGCTAATCTAGCTATCTATCCATCCATCTATCCATCTATCCATCTATTTACCTACAGTTATTTAGTTTTCCTTTATGAGGAGGCAATGTCAGAATGTAATTAAGAATAACTTATTATACAGTTTAATTTGGTAACACACATCCTCTGAAAACAGAGGAATAAGAGGGTATGAGAGATCTTTGGTTCTTTAGAAGGTATTGAAAGTCAATACAGGTATTGAGATAAGGGACAAACATGTTTCCAAGAGCAGGCCATAACCTTTAAAGAGTTGGGTAGATGAGGTGTGTTCTTTTTTGCTGTTTATTCATGAATAATTTTGCAGTTGGAAATCGATGAATATCATTTGTAATATTGATTGATGAGACTGCTAGCTCTCTAATAAAAAAAATAGTTCCAGATATGTAGAAATAGCTTCATTTTCTTGTTAGTATTTTTTGTTTATACTCCTAAGAAAATCACATTTATTTCCACAAGCCACGACTAATATCACATAGTCATATGACTGTATTTCAGTAATCACTAAAAGTTATCCCCAAAGCCCTGTTCAGAGCCATGTTCAAAGGCAATCCAGGAACTCCATGTTGATTAAATAAGGGAAGAAGGGGCAGCATGAGGGCCCCCTTCCACCCTGGGGTCTTTCTCATGTTACTTATGATGGGCTCTGTGGGAATCTTAGTAATCTTCAGAGATTCCATAAGTAAGTAGGTGGCTTATTTCAAATGAGTAAGTCTCTCTCCTCTGCCATCCCTGTGCCTACAATTGCCACGTTAATATGCTTATTACCTCATACTGAAATCATTTGTTTACAGGCCTGTGTTCCCACTAGGCACCAGTGTGAGTGCTTTGAAAGCAGAGACTGGGTCCCATTTATCTTTGATTTTCCAACAAGTATCACAAGTACTAGGCACTCAAAAATTAATTATATGTGTGAAAACAAACTTTGGGGAAAGTAGAGCAAAGAGTCTCAGATAAAGTGTCTGAGAGGCAATTCTAACACTTCTGATAGGGTGTGGTACATTCTTAACCAAAGAGAAAATGTATGAAAGCACTTTAGAAAGATGCTTGCTAAAACCTCTTTTTATTCTGCCACACTCCATTTCTCAAAATTGTGCCCTGTCCAAGGCCATCAGAGCTTTCTGAATCTCTTTTCTATCTTAGACAAATGCCTATTTCCAAATGTTCACCATGCCAAGATTGTGTTATATAATGTGGGCACTCAGAACTCCAGGTAGGCCCTAATAACCTGGACGCTATTAAGGATACCAGATTAAAAATTAACAATGTAATCACATAAAATTCCAGAGATAACATCACAATTAGGTCTTCAAAACAACACAGTTCTTTACAGAATCTTCCTTTGCTTCTATACTGCATTTTGTCTGATAAGCACTTGCCAACAAAGACATCATACTAATTACCATTTGTTATACAAAAGGCAGGAAAACTGATAAATGATTCATTGATTATTTTCTTTACGAAATAATTCTTCTGTTCTTGTCCTCACGTTACTTTTGGATAATAAATGGAAGCCTTAAGTGCCTTCCCGAGGAGTTATTTAGAAGAAATAATGATGTCGGTATTAATTCTTAGCAACTGTGAGTGGATACACACACACAAAGGAGGACAAAATGAGTATTTTTGGTTCTTTGTATGTAGAAAAGAATTGCCTTTTTTAAAAAGTAGATTTGTATAAAATATTCTTTGGCTTCTCCGTAAGATTCTTCACTCCCCACCATTCCAAGTTATGTAAGGCACACCTCCTCTTCTCTACGTCCCCAAATGCTGTGCTAGAGAAGGCAAGATGTCTCTTGGCATGTATTCTGGTTTTCTTGTCCTGAAAAGGTCAATACCTGATATGATAGCTAATTTGTTGAGGGAGAACAGCTGAGCAAGAGCAGGAACTGGGGCAGTGGGGAAATGCGAGCCAGTCCACAAGGCCCTCAGTGAGCAGGAAGGACTGACCTGGAAGCCTGAGGCAAAGAGGAGTGGGTGGTGATAGAGCAAGGGTTAGGGGCTCCAAATGTTCTCTCGGTGACTTCTCTTCTCTATTTTCTCCTGGGAAGAAGGTTTATGATTCCCAAATCTATATAAGAGGCCCAGTGGTCTCTCCATCTGGACATTTCCTTCATGCATATACCCGCGCACCTCATCCATAACATGCCCCAAACGGATCTTGCATTTTCTCCACCCTTTTCTCATTTCTGTCTTCCCATATCAGTTAACCGTGTCAGCAGCTGTGTAGGCCAGAAACATTTCTTCATCACCCCGTCTCTTTGTTCCTCCTTAATCCCATGTATTCTTGATGGGTTTTACTTCAAAATGTTTCCGAAATGCATTCTTTTCATCTTCCTTCACTTCAAACGTCATCATTTCTGTTCTGGACAACTATAATCTCTTCTTGATGGTCTCTCTGCCTTTTCATTTCTCCCACTTCTCCATCCCCTAAACTGCTGACACAGTGAGTTTTCTATAAAGCAAAGCTGATTATGTCATTTTCCTTGATTAAAAGGCTTCAGTTGCTTTCCATCATTTAAACTAGGGAATAAAATGTGGGATCCTTTACGTTGCATAAGAATATCTTCACAATTTTACCTCTGTTTACATTTCTGGCCTCTTGGCTGCAGGCTGACCCTTTACTTGCATGTTATATTTGACCCACTCAGAATAACTCACAGAACTTCTTTCTGTACCAATTGTAAATTAGATAGATATTTATTACCACATGCCAGGCACTCTTCTAGGTCCTAGAGACATAGATGAGGTGTCCTGATACATGCTGTTCTGGATGTCCTTCCTTTAAATTCTGCTCACATATGACCTCCTCTGTGTCGTCTTCACTGGTCCCCCCAGGTAGAGGCAGCCAGGCTGTTTTCCATGCTTCTGGAATTTATTACCTCACATACACGGCTCTGATGTGGCATATTACAGATATGCGTCTTTGTATCTCTTTTCCTCACTAAACTGAGGGCTAAAGTCCTAGACAGAGCCTGTATCTTATTCATCTCTAGCCTCAGTGTTTAGGGCAATGCCAGGCATGAAGCAGGTGCCTGATAAATATAGAAATATTTTCTGAATGAATAATAATATGTGCCCATGATGTATGTCTAGGATAAATCTGCATCATGCATACTTGCCCGGGGCTCTCTGGAAAAAATACAAGTGCATCATCAGAGGACCCTCCACCACACACACATCTAATGTGAAAGTAATTCTACACACTTCTGAATCAAAATACAATTTATTTAGCTGAAAATAAAAGATAAACATAACTGGAAGGGAGGCTAACAGTTGTTGCCTCAGGGTGGTGAATTTCCAGAGGAAACCTGTAGAGATATATATATATATATATATATATATATATATATATATATACACAAGCTACTTCCTTTGCCTGAAATGTCCACCACACCACACAGACACACGCACGCACACACACACACACACACACACACGCACACACAGCCTAGTTAACTGTTACTAATCTTTCATATCTCATTTGCATTTATTTAGGGAACCTTTCCTAACCCTTATCACCACAGATTAAGTCTCCTGTCATGTATTCTTAGAGCATCCAATATCTTCCTTTAGTAGCTTTTATATAGCTATAATTATACTTATTTATGTTTTTTTAATTATTTTCTATTTCTTTTTCCAAACCATAAGTTCAACAGGGTAAGCTCCATGTATGTTACATAGAAGATCCTCAAAGCATATTTATTGAATCATAAGCAAATGAATAATCTACTTTAATATTCATAATAACCAACCAAGGTGAGCCCTGTTATAATATGCACTTTCCAGAGAAAATGGACACTGAGTACAATTAAGTAACTTACCCGAGATTCCACAGTCAGAGATGAAACAGCGAGATAGTTACTGGCTTTCTGCATACTGCCTTCCTGTATCACAGAGAACTAATTCAGAGCTATTTTAAAACTTTAAGTAAATGAGCTCAGCTTTATTATTCACTGTTGAATGCCTAAGAAAATTTTAATTTTAAACATGAGTTTTAAAAAATGAGTAGATCCACAGAGGGTTTGTCTTTTTTGATCTCTTAGCTCTGATTGGAAATAAGTCAGTATTAGCTGTGTTGTTAAAATCTCCACCATAAGATCCATATGGGTGCCTGGAGTCTAACAAGAGAAAAGGTGAGCTTATTTCCTTTTCTAATATATGGTTCTTGTTTAATTCCCAGTGTATGTCTGAAATGATTTTAAAAAGAAATCTGATATTTGCAGTTTACTGAAACATCTGACAACTGGGTATTGAAGAATTTATTGTTGCATTATTCGACAGCCTTTTAAAAATCCTAGTCCTATTTTTCTTACAGAATGAATGTATTCCTTCACATTAAGAGACACTGAAAAGTAATGGCAGATGAAATGTGGTCATCCTGAGCAGCTGCTCAAGAACCTCCTTAAAGTATGGGTCTTGATTACAAAGAGCGCTGTATGGGCCCCAGTTGATGAGGAGCGGAAACACAGGCACATCTTAAGCACCGAAGTCCTCAAGGGTACAACTTGGCTATACTGAGCACATTTTCCAAGGCCACTAGCTGATCCTGCTCTTAACTGCCATCGGACCAGGCTAGAATTAATTAAGATGCATCCCCAGTTTGTAGGATAATTAGCCCATTGAAAAAGAAGGTGACGCTGAATAAAAAATGGATTATAAGAGCAGAACTGGAGACCTTCTCCCACCTCTCAGGAAGAAAGTAAGGACTATTGTTGCTCCCAACTTCTCAAATTTGGTATGGACAAAAACTAGATGCATGAAGGGGCCCTGAGGGGGTGCTGGGTATCAAGGAAGAATTGCTTTCTAACTCATTAGGTATCTGAATGCCCAGTTTATCTGCTTGCAGTGGGATCTTGCTATTTTCAAAGCTCATTTAAGCCACCCTTAGAACAAGTCAGTATTTCTATCTTTTCTTTCAGATAGATTCTCTTAATATTACTCAAGCCACCAAGCAGTTAGGAGTAGAGTTCCAAGGAGTCAGTTCCCCCACCTGACATGTTGCATCATAGGAATGCTGAATTTCAGACATGAATTATTTTAATGGCCCATTTTATAAGCCATTCATTGTCTGAATTCTCATAAGAATTATCAAGTTTTATTCTTTAACTGCTTAATAAAATTCTCTCCAGCTTTTCCAGCTCAGAAGGGGATCATGGAAAGCTGGCCAGGGCACATTTGTCCTGTGGGCCAGGTAGATTCCTTTACACCAGGGCATGATGTATATCCAGGATCTGTTGGTTAGAAATGGGCTCAATGCAAGAATCACAGAGTTAAGGGAAAATTTAGTTCAGGGTTATTTTTCTAAGCTGGGAAAGTGCATGATTCTTGCAAACTGCTGTAAAAGTACTTGTCACATGAAATAGTTCAGCCCTAATGAAAACTCCCTAGAATAACAAATAAGGAGATATTTGCAAATGGCATGAAACACCAGAAACCAAAGCAGTGTTTTGCTGTGATGGAATGTCTTGGTACATTATTTATGCATTTTTGTTTTTATTCCGAGTTGCATAGAGACATATCTGCTTAAATACATTAACTTTCTCATTCTACTAATTCATTGAACAGAATAGATTCAAATCACCAGTGTATCAGTCAGGATCTATACAGGAAATAAAACTACTCTAAGTGCTTTAAACAGAGAAAATTTACTACTTGGAATTGGTTACACAGATGATAAATGACCTGAAAAGCTAATCAGGAACAGAGGAGGCAATTCAAAGATACATAAGAACAGGAAGCCACTACCTCTAGGATGTGATATTTCCAGAAATCAGTTACTCAGGCTGGAACAAGTAGAACCTAGTGAATGCCTGGCAGAAGCTGGGACCATGAAGGAAAGGATGTCTAGTGGGAGTGGAGCCCCAGAAGACACAGCTTCTTCCTGCTGGAAATGCCTCCCCAAGGCAGAGGGAGAAATACGGTGACTTCTCCCCTTTCCTCATCGTACACTTTTCTGCTAGTACCCATGATTGCCAAAACTACTGGAAGCTAGCTGTCAAGGGAGCCCCTGTAAACGGTGTTTCCTGTGATTGGCAGCAGAGTAGAGGAAGGGAGGGAAATGAATCTAAGTATATGCAAGCACATGGCCAACTAGCGCATCTGCTGATCTACAGCATCCTGTCCATGGCAAGTATCAAATGCATCACTTTTGTGCTATTAGTTTTGAAGTTCAGTTTACTTCTTTTCTTTAGCTTATATTTCTGAGGAACTTTGATTAATCCTTGTGTTCTATGTAGCACAAAGACACTGGAGTTTGCTGTGGTAGAAAAGCAGAAATCAAGAAAACATGAAAGGGAAGAGACAGGTGGGGAAGGTATATACTTTATTTATATAGCTACATTTAAAAAAAACTAGGTGAAATGCTTTATTTTTTTAATTTGTATTTCTTTGGACAGACGCTATTAACAAAAAAAAATAGCAATAACTGCCTGTGGCTACTAAGCATTCACTGGGTCTATCATTCTTTTTTAGGATGGCTTTAGGGGAATATGCAGTACAAAGAGAAATGGGATCTAGGCTGAGATCTGATCTGGTCAGGAGCAGACTGGCTGCAGGTAAAAAGGGAAAATACGTGCTCTGTATGTTCATCATCCCTGTGTCCTACCTTCTTCTCCTTTGGCTTTATGCCAGGTCTCCCAGGGATAGCTTCCCTAGTGCCCTCTTTACTCTCCTCAAGGCCTGGTGGATCCAAACTGATGGATGTTTGTGGAGAGCTGGTGCTGTCACAGCCAGTAGCAGGAAGGACCTCTCTGCACCTGTTGGTACCCTGAGCCTGCCACTCATCAACACCAGCATCCAGGCTTTTCCACCCACATGCCACATCTCTTGTCCCATTGGAAGTCATTAGACCTGATTTGAACTGCCTGAGGGACAGGCTTTCCTTTTAACTTCCATTTATCGAGAGCCCATTATGTGCCTGGAACTTGACTGGATGCTTTTTCTGGATGATCACATTTAATACTCACACCAACATCAGGTTACAGATGAACAGACCAATTTAGAGATTAAATAATTTTCCCAACGTCATTCAACCAGTAAGCCTAGAGGCGGGATTTGGACCTGATTCATTGTGTGTAAGCACATACTGCATCGTACTGTCCAGGGCCAGGATGGGCAGTAGAATGCAGACTCCTCTACATGTACGCCAGCCTCTCAGCATCTAGAGAACTTTTCCCCTCAAAGCCACAGTCACAGCTCTGGACACACAGGCGCTGAGAAGAACTGATCGAGCAGTAATGTCTCCATGGGGACCAGCCAGCCAGCAACAGTGTACACACTCACTGTGTACTGACCAGGACTCAGAAAATATGTTCTGCCAATCCCTGGACTCCTAATTAGCCTTCCATCTCCCAAAGTGAGTCGGTGTCAGGTAATCAAACACATCTCTTTCCTTGTCTCCTCTCATTTAGGGGGCTGTAGCTAACTCCTACAGCTTATTCTGTACTACCCATCAGGACTAATATAAAATCATTCTAATAATAATCCACCCAAACTGGCCTTCATATCTGGTGTCTGGAATATAGCAGCAATCTTTTCATTCAGCATTAGAGCATTGCATCGTCCAATGAACTGACTGCAAATGGACATACAGGCTAACCTAAAGGTTATAGATCAGCAGGTAAATGCAAAAATTCTGTTCGTTTTCAGACCTGGGGTTTATGATATTCATTTAAAATGAAATCAAAATCCTATATAGAAATAGGAAAAGCACCCTGGATAGATTCACTTTTAACAGCATCCACTTACCTATTACACAAGGGCCAAGAAGGCAGTAGTTTCTATATCATGTAGTTACTTTTTATTCCTGTTCATTGACTTTGACAAAGACAGTAAATAGCATACAGAGAATAGATACACTTTGAAGAAATATTAAAACACTGATTAATGTCACATTAAGAAGTGTGAAGTCTCTTGGGTAGAGGGAGAAAAATTAAAATGCCTTTGGTTCTTAATGAAACTGCACCAGGCTTATATAAATCTAAAATCCTTACTTTAACCTGAGTTTAAAATAATGGGCTAACTTGACAGTGCTTTACAAATCCTAGCAATGAACATTATCATTTATTACCAGAATGAGTGATAACAGGAGTAACGGAGAGATAGTGAATATTGGGAAGTGTCCAAAGAGTTTAGCAAGACAATATTTCTTTTTCACAATACAAAGATAAAACAGTCGTAAAACTGAGAGTTCATTTCATTCACTTGGAGGAGAAGGGCAGGTGGGTGTTCTGGTTAGACAGATTGCAACCCTCTTCTATAGGAACGTAAAGGAGAATGAAGAAACACAAGAGGTAATATTCATACCGCAGTGCAAGAAGGTACATGGATTTAAAGTCCATCACAGTAATTAAATTTCAATGTTGACACAGTACATCTCAACATTCAGAGTTCTAAATATAGTTTATACAGTGCCTGTGAGCAAAATGCGATGCACATGAATATTTATCTCTGTAGTGAAGCTGCTTCTGCCACATGCTCTGAAAAGAAGGGTTGAGATTAGGACAGACCAAAACAGAGTCCACAGAATTTGATGATAATCATTTCAAAATACTTGAAATGAGCCTGTGGCCTCATCAGAGGCAATGATTTTCAAGCATTTTTGGTTGCAGAACCCTTTGCACAAATGAAATCTAATTAGAAACTAAATATTTGAAATGGATTGAAGTGAGATAGGTCAGTTGATTTTTGCAGGAGGTCAGAGTATTCCAGGCCAGTGACTTCTCAATGCCGTAGACTTTGAGATGCATAATCTAAAACTATTCTTTTAGCCAATAAATAAGTAAAATGAAAATCTACTGGGTATTTGATTTTAGGGTACTGACAGAAGGTAGAAAGCTGTGTATTTCAGAGGAAGGCCTTATGGAATGGGTTGGTTATGATAGGAAAGAGCAGTAAGATTAGATGACATAAATGTTAAAATAAATGTTATTCACTTTCTGCCACATGAAGATACTGTCTTCTTTCAGATTATTCCTGGGCCCTCCACTGTGGATCTGGTTCCAGCATGAACTGTGCATTTACTCTGCATCTGCCCCTCTGCCCAGTACGTCCAACTATGCCTCCGAGGTGGTGTCTGCACTTAGGCTCTCCCCTCGCTGGAAGTGCCTGGGACTGTAAGGGGTTTTTCTTCCCCTTATGCTTAACATGTTTCTCCAGCTTTAGCCCTGATTTCCTTAAGCATATTTATAGTTTTGTTTGTTTTTTCAAGATGGAGTCTTACTCTGTTGCCCAGGGTGGAGTGCAGTGGTACGATCTTGGCTCACTGCAACCTCCGCCTCCCGGGTTCAAGCAATTCTCCTACCTCAGCCTCACAAATAGCTGGGATTATAGGTGCATGCCACCATGCCTGGCTAATTTTTTGTATTTTTAGTAGAGATGAGGTTTCACCATGTTGGCCAGGGTGGTCTCAAACTTTTGACCTCAGGTGATCCATCCGCCTCAGTCTCCCAAAGCACCGGGATTACAGGCGTGAGCTGCAGTGCCTGGCCAAGCATATTTACAGTTTTTTTAAGTCAGCTTAGGTTACACATGCTGTGGCAACAATCCCAAGTCCTCAAGGACTTAGCTTATTTCTTGCTAGCACTGCATGATCATAATGGGCTGGCTAGATGTCTTCTTCACTCTGGGACCCAGGCTAATGAAACACTCATATTTGGGACATTGCTGGCCTTGTGACAGAGAAAAAGCCCCATGTAGCAGTATATTACATAAGGTCTCTAAAATTTTCTGCTGGGAAGTAGCCTATATCAGTTCCGCCCACATATCATTGGACAAAACAGGTCAATTGGTCTTTGAGAAAGCTCAACTCAACCATTTCAGCTTAGTTTCTTTTGTTACATGATTTCAGTGGTGGACACCATATTTCTTTAGAGCTAGCATGACTTATGATAACTTTCCATTGAGAGCCAGAGGTAGGATTCCTTATATGTTTCTCTTTTAGAGCTTTTTTCTCCTACTAGGATTACCTACTAAGTAATTTCATGTCTGAGGCTGCTACTAGCATTTAAGATATTGGTAAATCAGAGATACCTAATGCGTCCTGAACAAAAATATTGCTATGCCTTAATGCTGCTGACTCTCCCAAGAGGATGTTTTCGTGGAACCCTATAATTATGAAATCATGGCTTTAAAAAACATTTTTGGTGCACATTAAGATTGACAGACATGATTTGCAGCAGGAGGAATTGGGCTTTGCATCACAGATGCTTATTAGTGAATTCATGGATCAACAGGCCCACAACATATTCATTCATTCAGCATTGATTCTGCATCAAGCAAGCACTGTTTCAGATCAAATCCTGCTGTCATACAGTTTACAAATACAACCCAACCTGGGATAGATTTTTTGACATCATAAATGACATCTTCAACATCTGACATTATCGCAACTGCTCCAATGATCCCAGCTCTACCATTTACTACCTATAAGACTTTGGGCAAGTCACTCAGCTTCTATAATAATCCCCATACATAAGGTAGGGAGAATAAAAGTAAGTACCTCATAGGTTTGGGGTGAGGATTTCCTAAAATAGTGAAAAGCACTTAATTGTGCCTGAGCTAAGCAAGTGCCAATAAACATTAGTCACAGTCCTCATCACTACCATGATCAGATTACGTATTAGAGTGGTGATCACGAATAGAATTTTAAGGGGTGAAGGATACAAACAGACACTTCTCAAAAGAAGACATTTATGAGGCCAAGAAACATATGAAAAAATGCTCATCATCACTGGTTGTTAGAGAAATGCAAATCAAAACCACATTGAGATACCATCTCATGCCAGTTAGAATGGCGATCATTAAAAAATCTGGAGACAACAGATCCTGGAGAGGATATGGAGAAAAAGGAACACTTTTACACTGTTAGTGGAAGTGCAAATTAGTTCAACCATTGTGGAAGACAGTGTGGCAATGCCTCAAGTATCTAGAAATAGAAATTTCATTTGACCCAGCAATCCCATTACTGGATATATACCAAAGGATTATAAATCACTCTATTATGAAGACACATGCACATATATGCTCATTGTGGCACTGTTTACAATAGCAAAGACCTGGAACCAACCCAAATGCCCATTGATGATAGACTGGACAAGGAAAATGTGGCACATATACACCATGGAATATTATGCAGCTATAAAAAACGATGAGTTCATGTCCTTTGTAGGGACATGGATGAATCTGGAAACCATCATTCTCAGCAAACTGACACAAGAACAGAAAACCAAACACCGCATGTTCTCACTCATAGATGGGTGTTGAACAATGAGAACACATGGGCACAGGGAGGGGAACATCACACACTGGGGTCTATTGGGGGTTGGGGGCTAGGGGAGGGACAGCAGGGGAAGGAGAGTTTGGGGAGAGACAACACTGGGAGAAATGCCTGATGTAGGTGATGGGGGGATGGAAACAGCAAACCACCATGGCATGTGTGTACCTATGCAACAGTCCTGCAAGATCTGCACATGTACCCCAGAACTTAAAGTATAGTTTAAAAAAAAAGAATTTTACCTGAAAAAAACATGGAGGTCTTTATTGAAGAAGCTTAAGATGGGTCAACAGTATTATGTAGCTGTTTAAAAAGCTAAAGCCACCTTAAGTAGTTGATGAAAAATGTCATATTATAAAAAAATTAATTCTACTTCAGTTTTCTCTGATCAAAATTCACCTGGAATATAGAAATATGATTTCAGTGTGGGACATTCATTTCTGAAAAAGAAAGAGTACCTAGTATATCTGCATCGCACAGGGTCCTAAGCACATAGTTCCTATAAAGGTGAGTTCCTGGCATCACACAGTGAATGGCATTCTTTCCTTTTTGTTAGATCACCAGAAGTCATGACGTATTCTAGCCTTAGTTTCTTCTAGGAGTTTTTCAAACAAATGTTGGGCAATCCTACAGGGATATTTTATAATGCCCTTCCGAATGTCAAAAGGACTTATACCAATCCCTAATTTCCTGCTGATCTTTACCATCTGTTACTTTAACCTTTTCATCAAAGGCTCCTCAAGCTGCTGGAAGCCCTGCATGTTAACACCCAGTGGAATATTCTTCCTGGGTTTCTTCGCCTCAGTCCCAACACTATCACTTGCATACATTTTGTTGGCCATTATGGTTTCAAACAGTTAACCAGAACACAAAAATATATGGCAGAAAGAGAGGCTCCTGAGGGGTACATAACAAACATTGCTGAAGACTTTCAACTCAGTATGGTACAGTAGAGTATTCACTGCCTGAGAACATTCGCCATATGGGGCACAAATGTTTGCAGCCTGACAGCATCCGGTACAATCTCCCATATCAGCTCTCATTGGCTCAGAGTATGCCGGTACTCTGAGGATCTGAAAAATTTTATATTAACAGTTTGTGCTAATTAATTGTTCTATAGATATTTCTTTTGAGAAACTATTACATACACAAATAGTACTGTAATGACCCAGCCAGCAAAGACAGCGTTAAATGGTACATGGGCTCAAATTTAGTAGCACTTTAAGAGAAATAGAGACAAAGTGTTGTTTGCTTAGAAGATAACCAGGTGATGAGAGAAACAGAAAAGAGTCAAAGCAACTAGGAGTGTGAACCTCCAAAAGAAAACACAATTCACTTGAAAACTTCCAAGCAAAAAGGAAAGCTGACTTGCTCTGTCCTGTTCAGGAGGGCAGAAGTAGGGGACGAAAACTGGGTAAAAAGAAAGCATATTTTTGTTGAGCTTGAGAAAATATTTTTAATATTTAATCCTGCTCCCCAAAAGGAATAGTTTATGTTCTGTGATAATGAACTCCTTAACAGTAGATGTAGTAAATGTGGATGGCTATTTGTTAAGGGATTCATGCATTGAGTAGCGTGGTGGTTTATAAACAGTGGCCACAAGCTCTTTGACATTCCTTCCATAGAGAAGTCTATGTACCCTCCTCTTAAATCTACATGGGACTGTAATTGCTTTAATTAATTAAGGAAGAGGAAGTGACACTATGTGATTTCCAAGGCTGAGTTATGGAAGTCTATACAGTGTTCACCTAATTTCTTGGAATGCTTGCTTTTCAGATGCTCTATCTCAGAACCCAGCCACCAGGCTGTGATAAATCCAAGCCACATGGAAAGACTGCATGTGGGAGGCACAACTCAAATTAGATTTTTTGAACTTTCATTTATATCCACTGTGTCACTGGAAAAATTAGAAATAAATTAAGTTCTACTAAAATCTAATATCCTATTTGTCTTCGGCACCATCACTCATCTGCACGTCAGAGTCAACATGTTAAACCTTCTGTTTGAGTACTATGCAACATATTCTGAATTAAATGGTCTATTCAAACTGTTTATGTATGTATTATATTATTTAGTTTTGACTTATTAATTAGCCCTCTCAAAATGGACAAGAAGTATAAAGAGATTTCTGCAAAGAAACCATAGATTGACTAAAAATAGTAACAAAAGACAAGCACATAGACACGAGAAGAAACTGGAAGAGCTGATACATCTCCTAGGGCAGGTTTCTAGCTAGCCAAAGTATCAGAGTAAAAGCTGTGATGGTCTGATCTCATCAGAACTAAATGATTTAGAAATTACCCAGGAGACTATTGGAAATGCAGATTTACATCCAATATATTATTGACTCTTACCCAAAGAGTTATTGTGCTTGTTATATTAATGATGACAGTACATATGTACATACTTGTAACTAATAGATAAAATTAGAAGGTTGAAAAATATGAAATTGGCAATGTTCAACTACTTTTGACCCATAAAATATCAATTCCATATGGTTCAATCTAATTTGTTGAGGTTAAATTCTCAAAAATTATTTACTTTGGAGCGAGTACAGTAAAAATGTCTATCTAGACTACTGGTTTAAGGAATAAGATACTTGATAAGCATGAATTTAGCATAAACAGTGCTTAGGAAACTGTTAACCATTGCTCCCCAGATGTGTATATATGTGAACACAGATATATGACATGTTACAAAATTATTGCTTTCCTTGTCTGGTGAATAGATAATTTTAACACATGCACTCTTTCCAATTGGGGTGGCTCTTAGCACCCAGATAGATTATGAAAGACTGACTTGAATGACAATAATTACTCTTTGCCTGACTCCATCCTGCAGTGATCTATGTAGGAAATCAACATTCCTTAGTAAAAAACAAGGCTTTAAAAAGAATGATATTTATGGGAGCTGGTGGTTATAGAGAATTTTAGTGCCAATAAAAAGAAGATGAGGATTACTTGTTCCTTTGAGGCCGTGAGGTAATTAAAAAACAATATTTAGTGGGTTTTAGAACACCTATTTCCATGAAATCTCAGCACTAAACAATTCAGGGAAATCGGAATAGATAAATCACCTAAACAGATCAGAAAGAAATGGATAAAGCAACCATAATTCTATGCTACCTCCACCCCCTCCAGATTCATTAAATTATTTCAACCTCTTGTCATAAAATCCCATAGCACTTCAAAGCATGTGTCTTGCTTTGGTGCTTGTCAAAATCAGTGTCTGAAAGACTGTACAGGGAATGCTTTTCCATGCAAGGGACAGTTTCCTATTGAAGTGCCTCTCCCAAATGACTGAGAAATGTACTCTCATCCTGCACATGCAATATCAACTTTCTCTTATCAGCTAAGATTGTTCTGTTTCACGGCACCCTATCTAAAAGTAGATTTGTGCTTTAAAGTAAAAAGAGGTTGTGGGTTTATTTTTTTGTTTATTTGTTCTTTCAGTCATTGATTCATTCAACAAGGATTCAAGTGACTACCGCAAGCCATGCAGTGATGAAGACACAAAAAGAGTACAGCAATTTGCAACCTGGGGCTAAGGGGCTATCGAAAAGTTAGAATTCCAAACACCAGATGAATTTGGTTCCCTAAGATAACATGAAAATGTGAGAAGAATAAAACAGGTTGTTGAAAACTAATGTGTTCTGGCACTTTTGTGTTTCTCAATAATTTACATATAAACACTGGCTCCTTCAGGAGCTATCCCCAAGTTAAAGTCAGGTGACAAAACACCTGGAAAGAGCAAGAGACAGAAAGGGTAGGCTTAGTGAAAGCGAGAGGGTAGCAGCTATTTCCAAAATCCCTGGGATTCAATATCCTCAACAGAGTGAAGAGTGGACATGAATCTGTCCAAAGAATGTGAGAGCAACCTGTAACAGCCTCCTACAGGCCAAAGATGTAAGAATTTGAGCATCAACAGGAATGATATAAGTATAATAGATTGAAATACTTCAATAAATTTTAAATCCATGGGTTCTTCATGATATTAAAAAAATTATTGAGTACCGAGGGATACTGTCAGAGAACTAAAGATAATTTTGAAAACTGTAAATAAAAGAATCAAGAGTTTATCCTCCCTTGGCTATACTAGTTGTACTACTGGTAACCAAGAGTAAAAAAGAGGAAATTTTTATTATAAAAATGTCACATTTAATAAATGATAAATGCATGAGAAAATAAGAATACCCCTATTTTGTAATCTCTAATAAACTAATGGATTTAGGCATAGAACATCAATGGCCCGCATTTCAAAAAGAGCATACAATGTGCTTTTTATTAAGTGGCCAAGAACACATATGTAAATGTCTTATCAAAAAAACCCCACAAAAATCTAATATGATAAAACATCTAGATCCAACTGCTAAGTACAGTAAATAAGAGACCAAAGAACACATTAAACTGTATCCCGGAGATGCAATCAGCAAAAACTAGACTGTGAGAAGCTACAGGACAAACAATCATTTTTTTTCTTGCAGTTTGACAAATGAGCTGCAAGAAGACAAAGGAAAAGGAGAGGAGTACCCATATGTTTTAAAAAGTCTCAAAGACAAATCAATCTATGGACAAGCAATGTATGTATTTTGCATACATAGAATATTTGAATTATGATTTCCTAAAAAATGTATGATGCATTAGATAATTGCAGTGACTGGAGATTTGATAACATTAAGACTTATGGTGAATTATTTTAGTCTGGGATTGGTATTCTACTCGTATAAAAACTATGTTTTCATCTTATAAAAGTACATAATGAAATATTTTGAAATGAAATAATATGATACCGAATTTGCCTGAAAAAAACATAGGTGGGAGAAGGGTTGGGAAGATGTGACTGATGATGGAGACGGGGCTGTGGAGACCAATTAGTTGGTATTTTTCTGGAGCTGGTGATGGATGTGTAGAGATTTGTTCTATATTATTCTGTTTATATTTGTGTATGTTTGGATTTCGCCCCTCTCCACAATAAAAAGCAAAAAGAAAACAAATTAGTGGACATATGAATTCATGTATCCAAAAGATCAGCAGGAACTGGCTAATTTAGACTCTTTCAGATTTTCCAGTGAAGTTACCAGACACATAATAGTCTGTTTTTCTCAGATCCAGAGCTATACCCAACGTGAAAGCATATGAATACATGTAAGAATGATAGAATGAAAATAGAAACTTCCTCTTGCTCTCTCCCTCAGTGCATTTGTGTAGAATACATGTATGTCCACACACACACAAATTTGTGTATGCATAGGTACATCCTCAGATGCATCTTATTTGTATTCTGCTTGAAATCGTTTTTAGCCTTGTTGAAGAAGGCATCTCAGGCTGACAACAAATAAACCAATATTTCAATTAGCACAAAACCACATACCAGACAAATGATTCTGGTGGCATGGACAGGTAGTGTATGTAAAATGTGTCCATGTGAATGAGCATACAGATGCTGTGCCTCAAAGATTAAGGGAATTCTACACTCTCAGATATCTGTGTCTAGGCTGATTTTAGCCTGAAGAAGATGCACTCAACTTAGAAATTCCATATTTTAGAGTAGCTCCCAGCTTCCTGGGGTTAATCTTTAATACTGAATAGATAAAATCTTCTCCAATCCAACAAATCGAGCAATAAAAAGATGGTTCAGCTACTTTTTATATCAAAGGTCAAAGAATCCATCTTAATACTCTACTATAAAATGCTAGCCAAATGAAATTAAAAGAAAACAACATAAGCAAACAAACAAAAACCCTAAATTCCTGAAAAGTAACCAAGTCCAGATTATGATATAATGGCCTCTTGCATCGGATTGTTTACCACATCTAGTTGTTTATGTAAATCGAAGTCCTTATAGGCCTCTACATTATTTAAGAAAATTAGCATGTTTCCAGAAAGTAGCAGATTATTGTGGATTAAAGTGTTTTACCAATAGGGATTTTATGGTTGGCAAATGTAATTATATATCTATTAGCATCTGCAAGCCAAATATGTGGCATGTACCTCCAAGAAACACCTCAACATGGATATTCTAATTTCCACCATTTTGAATGGACAGAAGGGTTTTTATTCAAGCATAGTCAAACACAAACAAACAAAAAACTGGATAGTAAATTAGGGTGCTATTTCTGTTGCTTAAACAATTACCAAGTCCCCATCTGTTTTTTAAGGATAAACGGCAAAAAGAATCAACTGTCATTGTCAGTTTTTGAAATGTAGCAAATGTTGACCGTCTACTTAATTAGTCTGTTGTCCTCATCCACTAAACATACTGACATTTTATAGGAGAGAAATTCAGGGACAATGGCAAATAGTCTCTTTCTCCAAGTGAACAGAATAAGGACATAAAGAATGACAAAACTGCCCTCCCAGAACCACTTGCTCCATTAATACAATTCTGCTGGGAATCTCTCATTACACAGAGGTGGTCTTGCAGTTTCCATGACCACTAATGTGAGCAACGTGTACACAAGGATGGGAGGACAGTGCCTTGATGTTCTGAAGGTGTTGCTGCTAAACATCTCCCCACTTTACCAGAGCTTTGTTTTCAACAAATATCAATGTGCTGTAATGAACTTTAAGCAACAGCTGGAGGAAAAAGACATGCCCAGTTTTCAAGGTCTATAAGAAAATAAATATTTTTTATGACATGATTTATAAATGATATTACACCTACGAAATTTTAATGCTTTAATTTTGGGCCACATGGCATGAATTAGTGAGCCAAGATACTATCAGGGCTCGTTTTCACAAGGGCGATTTCCACTAAAAGATTAAGAGGCTATAGCTCTTGCTAAAGGTTACCTTCCCCGCAGGAGGAGGCAGTGGCAAGGGAAACCTAGCATGGCCTTTTCTACAAAACAATTCCCTTGGAGAAATCAAAAGGCTCTCCATTCAGTAGTCCTCTAATCAAAACAGAGTAATGGGAAGAACAAGTTTTGCTTTGATATTTAATAAAGACAAATTGAATAAAGCAAAAGCAATCAAAACAGAGAGAAAACATTTAAAAATATTTACATACCACATATCACAATTTCCCTTCCTTTTTAAAAACTGTTACCATCATATCTGAATAATTTGCAGCAAGTCTACAGAGGGAAAGAACTTTATATAAAATCACAATCTCAATCTTTGAACCACAGATGTGGATATTTGTTTTGTCTTGCTTAGTTTTTTTTATCTTGCTGTTTCTTCCTTTCTTTCTTTTTTCCTTCCTTTTGTGGTGGGGCAGGACATGTATGTGGTGACTGCTATTCAAGCAATCAACACTGCCTGCTCACTCTGTACTGGATATCATGTGAATGCAGAAGAAATGGCAGAAGAAAATTAGTTAGACATGCAAATCACTTATTTGGCTATGAGAACCCCCTCATTCCTTATAACTACTGTGAAAATGATTAATCAGGCTCCCCGGAGCTTCTCCTCTGGCATTTCTTCTGCCATGTCATCTGTACTTTCTAAAATTATTATACAACTTTTATGAAACTAAGCCTACAAGACAGGCTCTAAGGTGTAACTGATGTCTGTTTTGTAAGCCAGAGAAATTTGCACAGCCTGTGTCTCAGAAGGCTAATATTTCAGCTCTTCTTGGGGTGTTATTACCTGCATGTGTCTGACTTCTATAGCACTAGACTGCCAAGATTCCTTGGTCTAACTGCAACAGGGGAAAAGCTATCATCAATTATGGATTGGGAGCAAACAATTAACTTTGCAGGAAGCAATTCAAATGAAAGCCAAATTGCATTTTGGACATTTTGTGACATCAAAATCTCAGTTTTTCAGGACATACAAAAACACTTCATTTTCCACAGTGTCTCTGGGTGCCATTAAATTCCATCCCTTGGCCTTTCTCTGTGTCTCTGTAAGAATAAAAACACTATCATGGAGGCAAACACCCACTGCCAATAACTAATAATCCTGTTTTCCTCTGTATCTGAGAGTCTCTAGGGGAGAAGCAGAGAAATTTTCGAGCAGAGTTGCCTAAGGTTTCCCTGGCTGGCCCTGACTGCACTGGCCACCTGTTCCCTGTTTAGAGAAAGCATCCTTTCCCCTCCCCAACCTTCTGTTCCTTGTCTCAGACTAATGATGATATATGGGGTGCTGTGTTCCTCCTAATTATGAAAATTGCTTTCTATTGGTTCCAAGATTTTTATTTGATATCTTCTCAGAATCTTGGCTAGCCTCTGTGCCTTGGGGCCCTTAAGTAAAATTAGATCTTACAGCCCCCATATGGGATCTGACACACAGATTTTAACCAGGAGCTCTTATTTTAAAAAAAAGAAAATCTGGTTCTTTATAGAAAAGATGCTGGTTCTCTACTATACAGTCCACTATACCACCAAGCCTTGGCTTCCATATCTGAAGAAAAGTTCCCAGACCCTGATGCCCAAATATCATCATTGGTAAATACACCATTTCACCTTTTCCCTACAATTTCCTTCAGTATGTTGCTCCTGCAAAATTGGTTGCCTTAGCCAAGTTTGTGGAGTCACCATCATCTCCCCAACTCCGCATATAAGAAACTGGAGCATTAATCTTGATGCATTCACTACTCTCATATTTAGTTTCCATCAAATCTCCTTCCTCAATATCTTCTAACCCAGTCTACTCCAATCCACCCACAGTCTACTATTTTATTGGAGGATCTCAGATTTCTTATCTTCAGTACTAATGGTTGTGTCTGACACACCCTGGATGCTCAATGCATGTTTGGTGAATAAATTAATGATGTAATGAATAAATAAAATCTGTTCTCTTTTGATTGGCCACTAAGGCAATAAGGGAATAGGATGCTAGTTTTTAGGTGCCATTGGAAATCACAAGATGGAGGGAAAACTCAGTTGTTTTATTTTACAAGGAAACTCAGAGTGTTTGTGATTCTAAGGAAAGGAACCTAAGAATGATTATCTTTACATTGGTAATTAAAATGGATTTCCATTTCCTCTGCATATAAAGATGAACTGATGCTATGGCTCAAACCAAGACATTTCATCACTGGCTTCTCCACGACAACATGCTCTGCATGTTAGAGTCTCTTCCCAGCTATAAAAATGGATATTTTGGCTGCTTCAAACTGCAATTCCATATTCAGAGTTTCTACTAAAATAACTCAACTATTCAGGTACCTTTGCCCTATGGAAGGCAGAGCTTAGGTCAACTTCTTTGCCTTAGCATGTGGCTTGAGAATGACCACACATGGAGGAAGGCCCACTTTCTCAACTAGCCAAGTGAGTTAATCAACTCTGCTGACATAAGAGTGGCAGATCAAAGCCGGATCACCTCACAACCAGTTCTTCCATATGCTACTGGAATTGACAAGCTTAAACATTTCTTAGCTGCCTGCTGTCTCTACAACAAATTTCCTTTGATACAATCTATTATTTTCTTCATCAGTTTTATTGAAGCCTTTAATATCTTAGACCCTTTCAGGGCTCTTCTGGCAGTTTGAACTTTGAAACTTGAAAAAAAAAGATAGCCTCATGTTTCAACTCTGCTGCCTAGAGATAGTTCTAAGAGACTTACACATACTTTCAGCAGAAGAAACTATGAGCCCTTGAATTTCAGATTAATATAAGGAAGATCATTTTGAAAATTAGAGGTACTGGCTGGTGGAAGGGGCTTCTTCAGTCACTAGAGAGCTTTTTGTGCCTGAAGATTTCAAAAAGAGGCTGATAATTACTGCTTAATGGGTCAGGGAGAGGATTCAGCCATGGGAGCAGGAGTGCAGTGTAGATAACAGAAATAGAGAAGGCAGACCATTTAAGTTCATCTCTGAGATCCTACGGTCCTAATAGAGTCTACTTAAGTGGTGATAAATTCTATGTACAGACTAATATAATTGTCAAAAGGCTATAAAGTATCTAGAAATGACTTGTAAGACTGTCTCATTTTATGTAATCCATTATTTTAGATACACAGTTTAGATAAAAATTCCTGATTTTAAATTTAACACATCACTCAAAATTGTGCCAGATACCAGGTCCTTAAAGTATTTATTTGAATAATTTGGCTACTTTTTATTGAATTGTCAAGTTTCCTACTGGGTATTTCTACTCTGTCTCTTCCATTTCCCATAGATTATAACCTTCACAAAGGCATTTTTTACATTATTCATTGCAGTATTTCCAGCATCTAAAGAGTGCTTGGCACATAGTAGGTGTTCACTGAATATTTTTTGAATTTTAAACATTTTCTTACCCATAAGATTGGATGAAAAAGACAGTTACCTACCCAGAGCAAATGTTTTCCTTGCTTCCTTCTCTGTCCCTGCCAACCCCACTCCCACCCACAATGGCTCCAAGGACTCAAAGAACCAGACCACTCATTACTTCCTAGAAGTATAAGAACAGAGGATAAAAATTAAAATATTAACAGTATTTATATCTGCATAAAAATTCATAAATGTGTTTATTTTTTAATTATGCTTTTCCATTTTTATATTTATTTTTTAAATGAAATTTTATTGTACCTATGATACCAAGAAAAGGAGAAGAAAGGGGAAGATAGTACCTTGGCTACATGTTCATTCAAACTGGACCAACATCTCTATAAACATGAATCAAAAGGACAAGAATGTATGTTTTGTGGATTTGAGGTGGAGAGTTCTGTAAATA
>CAUYLG010066975.1:0-11214 GCA_963573385.1 Cacajao melanocephalus
TGGTGTATATGTGCCATATTTTCCCTGTCCAGTCTATCATGGAGGGGCATTCTTATAAAGAAATGAGGTTGCCCTCAACCAACAGCCACCTTACCATAATAGTAATAATAATAACAATAATCTTCTGGTGATTAAATTAAATAATATATGCCAAGGCTCTGGCCTACTGAGTAGGTACCTAATCTAAGCTTCTGCCTTCTATCCTGCCTTTTCCTATAAGGAAGATTGCAAATATGTGAATCCAGCAGAAAAAGAGACGTGTTCTCTGAATGTAAAAGATATTTGTAATACTACATTTTAAAGTGACTTTTTTTCTTAAAAGTACCAGTGTAGAAATCAAATAAATGAATACAACTAATGATTTGGAGAAAGCAGAAAATGAAGAGAAATATTACTAATTGTTTAGGAAAATTTAGTGGTGTATTTTGCATATACATTTACTCTATGGAAATATCCTAAAAAGCTGCTTGTTAACTGAACTTTACTATGTAAGGGAGGAACCTCTTGCTCCTACCCAACCTCTCACGGTTTCCTAGTCATAGAGACACTGCAATTTTCTTTTATTTGACCTGATAGGATATTTATCCAGAGTCTTCTCACTTGAAAATACTGTTCTATTCATCCCCACCTTGAAAGGGCACACCAAAATTCTAAAAGCTCAAAGGGTCTCCTGACAACTAAAAAAGTTTCTCCCGAATTCATCCAAGCCATGCTTTTCACTCAAATGCTGCTGATGGTATTTATCAGTTCATTCCATGGATGGTCCCATCCATTGATTGAGATTACTTTGTAAGTGATCCTACTGAGCACAGGACATCTTAACAATGCCTATTTCAGCCTGAAAGAGTCAAAGAAGAATTTACAGAGGAGCTTTAAAGAAGGAGTAAGATTTTGAATGAGGGGAGAGATCTGAATTGTGAAGGCATGAGGGTATCCTGGGCTGGGGAGGCTGAAGCGGGGAGTGAAGGGAAGGACACCAGGTTGGCCTGCAAGGGAGAGAAAGTTTGATTTTTATTCCTTAGGTACAATGTTTGTTAGTTAATTCTCCTTTGGTTGCAAGGGACAGAAAACAGAATTCAAAGTGGTTGAAATGAAAAAAAAAAAAAGCAGGGGCTGGAGGAACACTGGCTCTCAGAACAAAGTCCACACAGCAACTTGATCTGAGGCGCATGTGGTGACTTAGGGCCCTCCTCTTGGCAATGCAATTCTGCCCTCTCTGCTGATCAAGCTTCTGATCGTGTTTTAGATAAGTCATTTTGGGGGCAGAATTGAGGCTGGGTTGGATACAGAAAATTAGGGGCTTAGCTAAACAAAAAGGCACCACTGCTATCGTTTAGGAGAGAAATGAAGACAGGCTGGACTCTGGCAGGAGTCATAAATATGGTGAGGACACATAGAAGGGCTAGAGATCGAACATCAGGGGGATGAGGAGGGACACGTCCAAGATGACTGATAAATTCCAGCCTTGAGTAACTGGGTAAAAGTTGGGCCTTTCATCAGAAAAAACATATAAGAAGTTTGGTAGGGGAAACATACATTCTTGAATTTGAATTATCACTGGAACACTCAGTTGCAGATTTCTCATAGGTTATTGGATATATGTTTCTTGAGCTCGGAAAACCACTCTGGGCTGGAGATTTGGATGTAGGATTCGTCAGAACACATGGGCCACCAAAAAATATAGAAATATTTAAAGGTTTTGGAAGGGAAGGAGGAAGAACTGCGAAGGAAATAAAAAAGGGGGTAGTCAGAGAGATACAAGAAGAACTGAGAGACAGTTACCACAAAAACAAGGAGTGGGGAGAAGGAAGGTATAAAAGGTATAATAAAATTCTAGTAAAATTGACTGAATTAACAGATGCAAAATGTCCAGAGGATGTAGCAAAGTGGAGGTCACTATCAAATCAGGTCATTGGTGGAATCTGTGGCATCAAGAATTGTTATTGAGAGGAAGAAACAACAGCACCAATTACATCAAGAGAGTCAATATATTTATCACCTGTGAGGTGAAAGACACTATACCAAGCACATTGAAGAAATAATAATAAAACATGTGACATTCCTTGAGTACCAAGAAGACAAATTTATTTTATGTTTAATTTGAATTCAATCTGGCATTATAACTGAATTTGAAACATGAGCTGAATTTATTCAGAGGGGTTAAGCTTTCTGAAAAGGGAAGTGGTTTATATACCAGAGTGTGTAATCAAGATCAGAGGATTTTGTTTAAAAAAATCAATCATGTACGATTGTGCTCATCAAAATTATTCCTCATTATCTCTGTTTAAGCTCTAATAAGTATTGCAACTTTATTTACTCTGTTTCTAGAGTCTTCTTGCCACTAGAGTAACTTCTAACTTTTCCCACTCAGTGGCTCTTTATAGAAGGAGGCTTTCCCTCCATAGCAGTTGCCATTTAATGACTCCAGCCCCAGCGCTGTTGAAAGCACCTCTTCGGTCTCCCCCTCTATTCTCTCTTCCTTTGAATCAAGCATGCTAATGGCATCTACCTGAAAGATGGTCACTTCACCCTGCTTGTCTATCTTTTAGCTCCTGAACTCCCAGTGTTTCATCTTAATCTCTTTGGTAATGCAATATGACTTTTGAATTTACTGCAGTCCTTCCCAGGGTCTCCAGGAAGAAATGAAAATTCTATCAGTGACAATGGTAGTGGACTCTGTAATCCCCACGGCCTTGTAGGCACTGGCTTAAGCTGTAAAGTTTAATGTTTGAGCAGATCTGGGAGTCGTCCCTCACTCCAGGGATGCTTCATCCATGTCCATGGACATCCTTTGACCAGATTTTTGTGGTTGACAGAACTTCTTCCTTAAACTCACAAACCTTCCAATAGTCCCAACAGGAACATCTACACCAAATCAAAACATCCTGTGGCTTGCATTAATTCAACAAAATTGAAAGACAGCCCACTCACCTCCTTCTTTTTGTTTCAGAATTCTCGCTTGGGAAATCTTTCTGTATTTTCCTTGCTCTTGCCACTATTTGCTTTCTTGTTTGTTTTTTCCTAGTGCTGGAACAAATATAATGCCTTGAAAGGCAATCAGAAATAATTTCTGAGGTATCTCTGCTGTTTTGCATCCTCCAGGCATCCGTGCCCCTCCACTGGTGTGGACCATCAATGGCCAGTTGTTTCTCTGTGGGGTGTATGTGTGACTGGAACTCCCTGTAATTACCCTGTCCACAGCCTCTGCCCCCGAGCAGTGTGGCTTCTTGGGTTACTGAAGGCCTCACAACAAACCCGACTTTGTTCTTTTAGCTATCTTCTCTCAATGCCATCTCATTAAAGTATATTGCCAGTGAAAACAGCCCTGACAAATGTCTTTCCACTTGTAACCTGGCCTGAAACTGCCTGTCTAACTTTTCATATTGAATGGGCTAAATATTCCAAAATAATTTAGTAGGGAAACGACAATCACCAGCTCATGTTGTTATCTATATTTTTAAAAGTTTGTGTTATGCACTGACCACCAACCTTTTAAATTATTGTTTTGTTTCAATAATGACACAAGTATGATTTGTTTCTTGTTCTTTAGTATTAACATAAACTATGATAGTTTAATAAAGACAAAAAGAGAAAAGAATCAAATAGACACAGTAAAAAATAATAAAGGAGATTTTACCACTGATCCCACAGAAATACAAACTACCATCAGAGAATACTATAAACACCTCTATGCAAATAAACTAGAACATCTAGAAGAAATTGATAAATTCCTGGACACATATACCCTCCCAAAACTAAATCAGGAAGAAGTTGAATCCCTGAATAGACCAATAACAAGTTCTGAAATTAAGGCAATAATTAATAGCCTACCAACCAAAAAAAATCTAGGACAGATTCACAGCCAAATTCTACCAGAGGTATGAAGAGGAGCTTGTACCATTCTTTCTGAAACTATTTCAAACAATAGAAAAAGAGGGACTCCTCCCTAACTCATTTTATGAGGCCAGCATCATCCTGATACCAAAATCTGGCAGAGACACAATTAAAAAAAAGAAAATTTCAGGCCAGTATCCCTGATGAACATCGATGTGAAAATCCTCAATAAAATACTGGCAAACTGAATCCAACAGCACATCAAAAAGCTTATCCGCCGCGATCAAGTCGGTTTCATCCTTGGAATTCAAGGCTGGTTCAACATACTCAAGTCAATAAACGTAATCCATCACATAAACAGAACCAATGACAAAAACCACATGATTATCTCAATAGATGCAGAGAGGGACAGCATTAGGAGAAATACCTAATGTAGATGATGGGTTGATGGATGCAGTAAACCACCATGGCACGTTTATACCTATGTAACAAGCCTGCATGTTCTGCACATGTACCCCAGAACTTAAAGTATAATAATAAATAAATTAGAATATATTTTTTTTAATTTTTAAGAAAAAAAAGTTTTTTTAAAAGAAACAGTTTCTTGTCCTAGATACAAACAACTATATCAATTAATTCATTTATGTACTTTTATTAACTGAAGTTTCATGGGAGGCTATACAGCAAAGTAGCTTAAAATGTAGGCTTGGGTTTACAGTTTGTTGGTTCACACCTCAGCTCCACCACTTTGTCATCCTATGACCTTAGGCGGCAAAGCTAAACACATTCCCTAGTCCCCCTGTGTCTCAGCTGAGCTGCCCATCTGGAAAACGGGGTCGAAGATTAATTGAGTCAGTCCACGTCGAGTGGTTAAGATAATGCTTGACATATAGTAAGCACTCATAGAACATTAGGGTTTTATTCCTATATATGAGATATAGGGTTCTGAAAAACTACAATAGCATATGTCTTCCCTAAAAAATCCTATGTGTACACCTGTAATATATGTGAAAAATTCACACAAACTCCTGAAAGTGGCCGATGTAAAAGGGCTAAAATTTGAGGAAAGAAATTGAAATCGGCTAATATGAGTTCTTTATAAACATGTATGTAAATGGCTTGGGCTTATGACTAAGTAGACAGCCTATTTCATGGTTGTGCTACTGTTTACATAACTCCAGTGTCATTCTTTTCAAAAGATTAGAATCTGCCATTATTACTTCCATCCACCTGAATCGCTAAGGATACACAGATGAGTTCCTCTGATTTGAATCATGAATGAGAGTGAAGCAATTTTTTATACTTTTGTCTTTTAACCCTTACAGTATCACTATAACATATCTATTTCTTATTTTATAGATACAGAAGTTGAAACATAAAAAGTGAAGTGTGGTTCAGACCAACATTATCATATCTGCCAAAACTCCTAAATGTCCAATTCTTGATTGTGAAAATCATGTAGTTACATAGATTTACCCAAATGGTCCCTCCACAGGTAAACAAAAAAAATAAATAAAAAGTGCAGGTAAAAGGTGTCACTGTATTCTCACATTCATACACCTGAGTGAAGCTCAGGGAAATTAATGACTGGTTATGTACTCAGCAGGATTCACAGCAAGATGTGCTGATGTGAAATCTCTGCTCCACTCTTTCCATGATATCCTTCCTTTGGGTGACTTCTGCCATCCTGATATTTTAGGTAACATGTGCTGGAGGTGGCAATGATAAAAAGGCCAGTCTTAGCCAACTAAGCCTAAGCGTTAATGAAGCGTTTATGCTTCTACTAGAAGATTCAGTTGGGCTGTAAATATTTATTTGAGCAATATTTTTGTTACACTGTTTTTCATACACGAAGACATGTTTGTCCCAAGATGCATCTCTTAATGCATAAATTGATATACGTATTGCAAAGACTTTTCCCACAAACTCAAGGGATTAAGTTGTACCCATAAATATTTACATTTTAGATACTTTAAAAACTTTACCTACATTTAAAACTAACAGTTAATCATAAATTCAACAGAGAAGGGGAGGGTTACAAGATCTTTGGAGAGGTAGGAAAGACATCTTAGAGCTTAGAGCTTACCACAGTAAGTCCTTGCAAGCTCATGCTCAAAGTCAGCCTGTGCCACAGCTAAAAGCAGGCATTCTGGACTCAGACAAGCTTGATTGGAACAAAGGCTGCTGAAGCTACTTAATCTTTCTGAACCTCAATTCCTTCATCTGTAAAATGAAAATAATAATGCCTGTATGGTTGTAATGCTTAAAGGAGATCACCTGCCTGGCACATGGCAGTCACCTGTTACATGTTGTTTACCTGTGGTTTCATCCACTCCGCCCATCTCATTCTTTTCAAAAGACTGACGTTAGAATGCACCATCTTCCCAATCATTAAGTAAAATTTCCACAGAGGAAAAAATGTCAGGATAATTTTTTTCTTTAATCTCTGCTTTCTAGGTTATCTTTAGCCAACCTTTGCCTGTTTGGCGTAGCTCACCTGTCTCACCTCTCCTTGTCTGGAAGTAGTCACAGCCATCTAGAACTCTGAATGACATTCCCGACAGGGATGGCTTACTGCTGCCCACTCAAGTTGGCAACAACTAGATGCTGAACACTTAGCTATTTAAAATTAGCACCACCCTCCCCCCAGTAAGAAAAAGCACACCCCCCCCACAACTGCCCTGACTCCATGAGAAAAAGCACACCTGGTGGGCTTCCTTCACGGTCTGCAGAGGCTTCTCCAGATCATTCCAGGTGGTTTGGATTCGGTGAAGCTAGAAGGAGGGGTGCAGAGAGATGTGAGGGTACTTATTGCTCCAGCTTTTAAAAGGCCACAGAGCAGAATGGTAACAAAAATCAAAATCGCAAACACTAATGAGGCTCCCTAGTTGGTGCCAGCTCTATTCCTGTCACCACCCTTCACAGCCCCAGAAGAGAGTACAGGATTATAGGTTTGGTGGAATCCTTGGGGCACATTCAAAGAGTTTGAGGTTTTGTTTGAAAGTCTGTTTGCAGACAGTAAAAATGGATTAAATTGCCTCTCCAACACAAAGAAATGCCAGGTCTCAGTAGAGGTAAGACACCAGAGACTTAAAGTGATACTAGAAGCAAAATAATGAAAAGACTCCAAAATACTGCATCATCTTTACAGCTAACACTATATACCTTCTGTTTAAGAGTATATACATTAATTGTGATAGAAGGAACCAAAGAAGTAATGCATTCAATAATATATCATTTCTTCTTGAAAGGAAATGCGTTAAGGACTATGGCATATATCATATATTCCTTTTTAAAAAGTACAACAGAAAGTTATTTCTTGCATTGTATTTCTCATTGCTACTCCTGTCTATAAAGCTCATATTCTTTGTGTGTGACTTCTAGAAGTTGTATGGGTGGGTCAAGGAGTATTTATACAATGCCGATGGAATCCAAAAAGTAAAAGAAGAATAAAGATGAGACTTTTCAATCTCTTTAGTTGCGACATTTCAAATAATTCTAAAAGGTTAAATAATTTTTTTATTACTTTATGCATATTGAAAGCATTAAATTGTATATCTCAGGGGAAAATGGGAAAAAAACTTCATGACAGCTACAGCAATATCATGCTAATAATAATAAAAAAAAGGAAGCATGTATTTGGTGAGATATCGCTGATTATCCAGGCTTTAAAGTGCTGACATTTTCAACTGATATCACCTAGTAAAGATATAGAAGAGAAGATCAATTACACGGATACTGATTTTTTTCCTCAAATGGCCTAAATTATTATCAATCTTGTACAAATAGATTAGTATTAACAGTTCTTTTCAAGGCTGAATTAGTATTTCCAAAACTTAAGAAGTCAACTTATATACCATTCATTGCATATATAGTTTGTTATACACACTTTAAAAAATTCCTGCCTTTTTCTGTGTGTTCATGTGTATATGTCTGCACCTTTGCCTGAGTGTTGCCTGCTGGCCTTCACTGTGGCAGGTATTGTTCTGGGCTTAAGGAGACAAGGACCTGGCACAGATCCTGCCCTCAGGAGGAGCGACTCTCCGAACACTGAGAGGTGAGCTGTGCCTGGGCTACAGGTGCCATGTTTCATCAGCTATGGAGAGAGCACATGGTTTGAAAAAGGAGGACAATTTAATGAAGGAGTATACACTTAAAGTGAACCCTGAAGGAATGTCTGAAATTACTTTAGGATACTTTTCTTCTTATTGTAAAAGAATACCATGTTCAAGTTTGTTAAATTAATATACTTTATTTTTTAAGAGCAGTTTTAGGTTTATAGAAAATTGAGCAGATAGCAGAGAGTTCCTACACAGCTCTTGCCTCCCTCTTGTCCCCCTAGAGTTTCCCTATTAATAACAGCTCACATTAGTGGAAGACATTTGTTACAACTGATGAATCAATCTTGATACATCATTATTAATCAAAGTCCATAGTTTACATTAGAGTTTCTCTGTGTTGTATAGTTTTATGAGTTTTGACAAATGCATAGTGTCATGTGCCCATCATTACAGTATAATAGAGAACAGCTTCAATGCCCTGAAACTTCTGTGCTCCACTATTCATCCCTCCATCTCTTTCCCTGGACTTCTGGCAACGACTGATCTTTTTACTGTCTCCATAGTTGTGCTTTTTCCAGAATGTTATATAGTTGGAATGTCACCATACATATAGCCTTTTCATACTGACTTCTTTCACTTAGCAGTATTCGTTTAAGGTTCCTCCATGTCTTTTCACGGCTGGATAGCCATGTTCACTTTTACAAATAGGAAAAAATAAAATAAAAAACTATCACCCACAGTCTCAGAGATAAGGTCTATGAACACATTGGTCATTTTTTTCCAGGTTTCTTCATAGATAAATAGACATACTGAATTATCCTATTATCTATTGTATTTCAAAATATTTTCTGTTACTCAGTAATTTATCATGAATATTGTATTATTAAACATCAGTTTGTAAAATACTTTTAAAAGCTAAAGATGATGTCATTTCCGGTTGTATTACTCATTAAACTAAGTTTTCATCCGGGGGCATGAAGGTTGTTGCAAATTTTTTGCTATAGTATACAATGCTATCCTTCTTGTCAAATATTTATTTTCATATCTTTAGGAAGAACATCCTAGACGTGTAATTGTATTACACAGTGGGTCAAATTATCAGGCGTTTGATGGGAATGACCAAGCTCTGCCCTGCAAGGTCTCCAGCAATCTCCATTCCCTGCACAGCACAAGAAATTGCACACTTCCCCATAACTCATCAAAGCAGGGCAACATCTTTTAAGCGATGTTTACATTAGAAGTTAATTGTCATGCATTTAGTGGGTGGTTAGGAGGTTAGGAGGGGGGAGAGGGCACTTGGTGATGAAAATAGCATGAACGACGGCGTGAAGGGGAGCAGTCATGGTCACGCCAGAAAATCAAATACTCTAGTGTGGTTGAACCACAGAGAGCATTGTGTGGAAGAAACATAAGCGGAGACCAGAACGACAGATTACAGTTAGATCACAGAGGTCCTCAAGTGCCCTGCTAGATGTACACGTCTTTGGAAGAAAAAAGAGACCCCAAAAACATTTTTAAGTGGAGTAGTGGCCTAAACCAAGTTGTGCTGTGGACAATTTTTGTGGCAGCGTGGGGGTGAACTGGAGTAGGCTGATCAAGAGTTCCAAGGCCCTGTTTAGAGATATGAAAATCTTGATGACAGGGATGATAACTGGTGGTTTTGAGGGAGCGACAATGGGATGCAGAAGGAAGGACGAAATGGGGCGCAGATGCCAAGTGAGCCTCCAGAACTTCCTTGGCCCCTTTGCACCTTATTTTCCAACCTCTTTCTCTCTCCCAGAAACTTCTGTATCTCCAACTGATACAAAGTCCCAATTGAGATTCTTGCTTTAACATGGGGACTTTGAGGACCCAAAATAAAAAGGAATTTAATTTCCATTGTGGAATTTCAGGAAATATAACAAATCAGAAAAAAAAATCTTTAGACAGGCTTTTAGCAACATTTGGAATGTGTAGCAATTTTTAAGCCATCTCTGAATGCTTCTGTGCTCATAATTATACCAAAAAATTGTTCTGGGTTTGAATTTATATGTATGAGAAGCCATATAAAGGTGTAAAATCGAAATTATATTTAGTTCTGCAGTCAATAAAACAGACTCGATAATAAGGAACACAATTGCATGACACTGACGCAGTGTTTAGGTACCACAGCTGTGATGCCAGTTCCTCCTACGGATTCTTAGAACTGTTCACAGAATTTGCGAATAGATCAGAGGAGCTAGTTCAAGGTAAAAAGGCCGACGAAATGACAGGCTTAGAAGGAGCTAGTGGGTCATCCACATTTGAATGTCCGGCCACAGCTGAAGTGTTAACTGGAACCCAGAGATGTACAAGTTCCTGTGCTATTTGGGAATTCCTTTGCACATTCACAATTGTTACAATTATAAGAATGCCTCAAATTTCCTGAAAACCAAATCTGGGTTTGTGTTAGTTGGCTTAACTGAGAGAAAAAAAAAGTCGCACTGTGAGCACTTTGTCTGTGGTGTCTTTTTTTTTGACTTACATATATTTAGTTTTGGGCCCATTATAATTCACTTGCCTTTGGACAAGATTGTTTTTATATTCTCTCACTAATATGTGTGTGCATCTCCACGTGACCCCTTCTCTGTCTTTTTCTGTCGTCTGTTATATAAGATCTTACTGCTATCTTCACCATGATCACACTTCGACAGTCAAAAAAAAAAAAAGATATATTTCAGGTGTTTGAGATGAAGGAGGTTGCGTGAGTTTAACCTTCCTTGGTATCCTTGTGAGCTTTCTGTATTTAATACTTGTTTTATCTGAAGCCTGTGGAGGTTCTAAACTATTAGAAGACACAGTTTCTGAGAACTACCTTTCTAGTAGCCTGAAGATATATCCTTGATGTTGGGCAACAAAGTTATTCTCTGTAATCCTCTTGATGTTGTAAATGAAAAAGAAGACGGAGCTAGCACCATCTGAACTTTGGGCAAACCATTTGCTCAAAAGGATCATCAAAGGACCAAGCCCTGCCAAAATAATATTTTTTTTAAAATCCAGCAGAAAGGGAAAACATTGAGGAGCACGCACAAAAATGAAATTGGTGCAAATTAACTCCATTGTGATTGGAGAGCAATACAAAACAAACTCCCACCACAGCCTCGAGAGGAAAGCCGCAGCAGACAGACATTGAAGTGGAACCCTCACAGTAGCCATCTTTTAACAGCTTTCTTTCTTCAATGCTTTAGCCTTAAAAAAAAAAAAAAAAAAAAAAAAAAAAAAAAAAAAAAAAAAAATTAAATAAAAAAAAAGTAAAAGGGGGATAAAGAAAAATATATAAAAAAATAAAAGAAAAAAAAAA
>CAUYLG010066977.1:0-17463 GCA_963573385.1 Cacajao melanocephalus
ATATGACATTAAATTAATTGGAAAATAGAGGAAAAAAATCCCTCATCAGGCCGGGCATGATGGCTCACGCCTGTAATCCAGGCACTTTGGAGGCCAAGGCAGGCAGATCACCTGAGGTTGGGAGTTCAAGACCAGCCTGACTAACACAGTGAAACCCCATCTCAAAAAAAAAAAAAGAATGGTATTCTTTTACAAATATATAGCTGGGCACAATGCCTGACCCACTGTAAGCACTTGAATTAGGGTTAGTTTTGTCTCTAAGTATTTTCTTATGTGTTGCCATGTAATTGCCATGACAGCCCGGGAAAAGTTAGCTTTATTGCCCCAGAGGAGAAAGGTGAAAGTTTGGAAAGGTTAAAGCACTGGCCCAAGGCCACAAATTTGGTGGTAAAAATGTGATTCAGATCCAAGTTTGGTTGGCATCCACAGCTTTTCCGCTGCCATAGCCAACCCGCCTTAATCAGGCCTCCTACTCCAGCCCCTGTTCCTTGATTCACTCTGCATATGGGGATCTCTCCTCTCCCCAGCCAGACCCTGGTCTCCTCCTGGGGAAGGGTTCTCAAAACACCCCACCCTAGCTATACATCATTTGGTATTTGTTGAATGAACAAAAGAATGAATGAGTGGGAAAATGTGCATATTAAGACCAGACTATCCCCAAATAACAGCACCGGTACTTGGTACCTAGAAGTCATGGGCCTCTCAACAGAACCAGAAGTGAGCCTTCCTCCACCTCAATTCACCCATCACAATTTGAGTCAAGAAATCTGTGTTGCTCTCCTGCTTGAACATGTGAAGGGATCCCCACTTTTCCTGTGGGACTAATCTGAGTATTTTCTTTACAGTTTAACATGCTCTGTTAACGTAAGTCTTCACTGAGCTTAATATATATTTCTTTGGTCATCTTCTTCCAGAAGGCAAACTTTTGGAAGAAGAGGTGATAGTTGAGAACAGCAATAATATGTGTTCCCTCAGGGCTATGCAGTGAATGGACCCATGGCCTGCTCTAGGAGGCAGGAGAAATGACTCTGGGCTCTGATTTCTAGATTTATGTACCCTGTTTTAAAGCAAAGCTGCATGTAAAGTACTCTAAACACTGAGTACAGAACTTCAGGGTAAACATGATGGAGAACAATGCCTGTTTTGCTACTTGCCTCATTATCCCAGGAAAGAGCCTCATGTGTGTTAATTCAACAGAAAAGGACATGAAAGATTGTGTAGACTGTGCCCAAAGTTACTGAGACCCTATATTTTTGGTGCAGACACATTTAATCAGGTGAAACTGTCCTTTCAATCCCCTCAGGGACTGAATGAGGATGGCATGAAGCAGTAGAGTTGTATAAAAGGCTCTGAAGATTCTGAACAGCAAATTCTCTCTTTTTTAAAATTGTTTTTTTGAGACGGTCTCACTGTTGTAGCCCAGGCTGGAGTGCAGTAGTGCGATGTTGGCTCACTGCAGCCTCTACCTCCCGTGCTCAGGTGATCCTACCACCTCAGCCTCCTGAGTAGCTGGGACTACAGGCGCACACCACCACACCTGGCAAATTTTTTATATTTTAGTAGATATGGGGTTTTGCTATGTTGCCCAGGCTGGTCTCTTACTCCTGGACTCAAGAAATCCACCCACCTCAACCTCTCAAAAGTGCTGGGATTATAGGCGTGAGCCACTGCGCTTGGCCTGAACTGCAAATTCTCTGCTAAAGATAAGAAAGTTCTCTCTTAAAGAATACCTGAAATCCCGTTTAGTCACAACTATCATTTGTTGAGTGCCCACTATGTTCCTGATGTTTTATTTGTATTATCTAATTTAATCCTCACTACAACATGCAAGAGAGTTGGTACTATCTCCATTTTACTGAAGAGGAAACTGAGACTCAGTGTCTTGACAAAAGGCCAATGAGTGGCAGAGTAGCTTTGACCTTGGGTATGTCCGATTCCTGTCCAGAATTTTTCTCCCAGAGCACAAGGTTGTCACTCCCCTGAGAAATCTGGGAGTCCAAGAGACTTAGAGCTCTTGAGTCATCTGGTACAATCATCCTCTTCCTCAACTCATTAGCCAAAGTCAGGACCTGTGCATAATGCAGTTAGTTAATTTGTTTTTTCAGTGTATGCTTATGTAAATGGCTTGAAATCTTTCCTCAACATCATTATCTGCCAGAAAATAGAGGCCACATACTTAGCAAGTGTTTTCAATCATGTTTTAACTAGTAATAAATCTTTTGCTTGATTTATCTGAAAATTGTCTGCTTGCTCTCCTTCCTGTTGCCCTTATCTTGTAACACTTTATAAGCTTCCTCTGATAATAATAACAGTAGTTAATATTAAGTGAACACTCAGCTGGGTGCAGTGGCCCATGCCTGTAAGCCCAGCATTTTGGGAGGCTGAGATGGGTGGATTACCTGAGGTTGGGAGTTTGAGACCAGCTTGACCAACATGGAGAAACCCTGTCTCTACTAAAAATACAAAAAATTAGCAGGCATGGTGGCACATGCCTGTAATCCCATCTACTCAGGAGGCTGAGACAGGAGAATCGCTTGAACCCAGGAGGCAGACGTTGCGGTGAGCAGAGATCACGCCATTGCACTCTAGTCTGGGCAACAAGAGCGAAACTCCATCTCAAGAGAAAAAAGTGAACACTCACTCTGGACCTGTCAGTCACTGTTCTAAGTGATTTAGCTCCAAACCTAGGAGGCAGGCTTTATTATCACTCTCATTTTGCAGGTGAGGAAACAGAGGCACAACTTGCCAAAGGTTACGCAGCCCAAATAGCAGAGCCAGGATTCAAATCCCAGGCTAACTGATTACAGACCTACTTTGCTAAATGCTTCAGTGTATTAAAAAAATGTCCTCCTAAATGGAAGCAGTCTAGAACAACACTGGCCAGTAGAAATGTAATGTGAGTTACAAATGCAAACCACATATATAAATTTTCTAGTGGCCACATTACAAAATTAAAATTATAATTTTACAAGTGAAATTAACTTAAGTATATTTTACTTAACTCACTATATCTAAAATATTATTTTAACCTGTAGTCAATATTACCATTATTAATGCAACATTCTATATTCTTTTTTATATAAATTTTCTGAAGGCTGGTGTATGTTTTATACTTAACAGCACATCTTAATTGACACTAGACACATTTCAAGTGCTTATGGCCCCATATTGGACAACAGATATATAGGACATTCTACTTTTCTTATTTTTTCTATTATTTTGTTTCTATTTCAATTTTATTTAAAAATTTTTTTAAATTAATTATTTAGAGTCTTGCTCTGTTGCCCAGGCTAGGGTGCAGTGGTGCAATCATAGCTCATTGCAGCCTCGAATTCTTATGCTTGAGCAATACTCCCATCTCAGCCTCCCAAGTAGTTGGGACTACAAGCATTCACCACCATGCCTAGCTAATTTTATTTTTATTTTTATTTTTTTTTACAGAGATGGTGGGGGGGTCTCACTATGTTGCCCAGGCTGGTCTTGAACTCCTCAAGCAAGCCTCCTGCCTCAGCCTCCCAAAGTGTTGAGATTTGTAGGCATGAGCAACCGTGTCTGGGCTATTTCAACTTCAAATTTGGGTTTTGCATTGGTATTAAATCAAAGAAGCCTATGTTAATGGAAATGTGCCCTTTGGATAATTAGATGAACAGAGCAACAGTTTAGGACAGTGTAAAGAACATGTTTTAGGCATTATAAAATCTGGCTTCTAAGCCCCATCTTAGAACCACTAACCAGGGATGTGGCCAGAGCAACCCTCAACTTCCCTCAATCTCTTTCCTCATGTTAAAAAAGACATGATGGTTTATGATTATTAAGGTCCTTTCCATTTCTAAAGCTCTTTCTGCTTACAGCACACATTCTTTCAGGGTTTCTGCATCTGTTTCCTTGGTTCATTCAAGATTTCTTTAAGAGAGGACATATCCTACATTGTGGTTGTGTTCCCTGTGCCCAACTCTGTGCCTGACACATTGTAGGCACAAGAAATGTCTGTTGAATGAATAGAAATCCAGTCCTCCTATGAGGGCCTCCTGGGCCTCCCAGTTTTTGCCAGAATGATCATAGTAGCCTTAGCAATTAATTGCACTTTCTCATATTGGCCTAGAATCTTGACATGCTAAGCTTTCTGAGGGGTTATAGCCAGGATTAGAAGCCATTTCCTGATACTGTGTGTGAAGGAGATGATACTCAGCCCTAGGTGTGGCTGCCTAGAGACCCCCACAAATGGTCTCCTTCTTATTACATGCTGTTCTGATGCTAAGGAGAGTTAATTAATGACTCTAAATAAGAAAACAATCAAATCTGTCTGCAGTCATATGAGTCAGAGCAGACCCAGATGGGGTGCCCGGTCCTTGGCTTCCAAGTGCCCTCGGGAAAAGCAATAGCAGCCTTTGCTCCTTTTATCAGAGTTCTGAAGGCCCAGCTTGGAAGGGGAAGGAATCATTCAAAATGGAATGGAGACTCAGCATGATATGAGGCATTTTTCTTAAAAGGCCAACCCCCTATCTGAGTGTTGTACAGACTGAGGCTGAGGGAGAGGAGAAAAAGCACAAGTTAATTCCTTTCTACCCTTTTTAGACACCCAAACTGAACGGGGAGTTCTCAGAAACTGGCCCCCGTGTGTGGTGCAAGATTGGAGCAGTTGAAACTGCTGCTTTAGGAGGATCAGACTTGTGGTCTGAAATCCACCAAACCCCAAACATGCCCACCTTCAGGAGTCTTGCAGCCACATATGGAGGTAGAGCTTTGGTTGGGATGGCATAAGGATAGGAATGTGATGCTTCCCCGAGATTGGCTGAGGCCCACACAGTGAAATTTTTATTTAGGTGTTAGAGGCTTTGCTGTGAAAATCTGAGAGTGGGAATAGGTGGAAGGAATCTCTTAACAATATCTGACTGTCTTCAGCTTTGGAACAGGATGCTAGCAAATAAAGATAAGCTGTATTTCTTTGGCTCTATGTGTTCTCTTTGTCAAATAATAACAGCTTCCTCATGGCGTTTTTTTTCCCCTTCCTTTCTTAAAAAGGAAAAACAACGACAACACTTTGTTGCCATCTACGCTTGGATTCCTGTGAAAATTTTCCACTCTGCAAAGAAACCTCTGGGCTACTGGTCATTAGGGTCATTATACTGCCCTTTCCCCATTCTTTGGTAACCAAGTTCAGTTAACAAACCTGGATAAGATGTCAAGTAGGTGGCACTATCCTTGCTGAAATTGAAAAGACTGATTTGGATCTAAATCCTAGTTGGTCCCCAATCCCATTCCTCTAGCATTTGGTTATAACCTCACATAGGACAATCCAATAGTTCAATTTTATTTCTATAATAGCAATAGGGAAAAAACAGTGGTAAGGAGGAACTTCCAGGGTTTAAGAGATCCAGGATGGAACCTAAATTCTTTCCTTTCTGTGTAACATTGGGAAAGCCCTTTTCTTCTCAAAGCTTTGTTTCCTCACCTTGAAAGTGGGAATTATGCCGCCACCTACCTCATAGGACTGTGAGAATTAAATACATTCTTACATGTGAAGAGCCTGAGTCAGAAAATGTTTCCTCTTATTAGCTCATAATTCTTTAAACAGGGATTCGAAGTAATGCAGTAATACCCTCCACAGTTCTATTTCCTCCTATTCCATCTGTAATCAGCTTTGGGGAAATCCTCACAGAGGCCATGGCCCTCAGCTCTTGCTTCTGGTCCGCACCCTGAAGTCCTCCCTTCCCAGCAGAGGGAGGTGGGTGAGGCCAGCGCTCCAGAACCTTGGACAGCTCCATTTCCCGGCGATCCAGCCGGCTCTCAGGGAGCACGAGGGTCTTGGGAAATTGTTGGAGAAAGGCTGCATTAGTGCAACAATTTAGGAAGACCAGGGGCTGCAGTCTCATTTCTAGCATGCATGCTGCCATTTGCATACCAAATCTTAGGGCCTCTTCTTTCTTTCCTATGAACCAAATCTTAGGGCCTTTTCCTTTCCTATGAACTCAAAGAATTGTTTTGAGCCCAAAAAGAACAGAAACACCACCCACATCTTCCTGAATCTGCTGATATTTAATTTGTTTGGCTTCAGTACAAGGATTAAACATTCTTGATTAACTTCAAGTGAAAGTAATAATGTATGAGCATGAGGAAATGTTTTACAAGATGACAATTCAGGTATGAATTAAAAGAAACATAAAATAATGATATTGCCTGCAGGTGATGTTAAGCACCATGCTGATCAGGATAAGCAGGTGGTTCAATTTATGAGGTAATTTAGCTTTTCACTCTCCAATGCAGAACACAACATACCATATGCAGTCACCTTTCAAACAGGCAAGGAAGAGATTAAGTCCTATTTTTACTTTATGATACTGAGTCATGTAGTTCAATGCAAATCACATGGATGCCAAAGTAAGAACAATACCAGGTATTAAAATACCTTCTTTCCTTTGGGGAGCTCTAAAGATTTTGTGACTGCATGAAATTCCTTCAGAGTAACTCCAGAAGAGACACATGTCACCAGATAGGCATTTAGGACTGAGCATGTCTCATCTCTCTCCCCCACTTCTGTCATTAGGCCTGGAAGAGCTGTATTTGCAGCTTTTTGCATTTAGTAATAGCCTCCAGATGTCTTCATTTTCTGGGCTACATTGTTTTTGAGGAAAAGAGGGCTTGTCTTTGAAAAATGTTATTGACTGATTTAATAATGAGGGAGAGAAGAGGATAAATGTGGAACAGGAAAAAAGGAGAAGAGAGTAGTAGAGGTAGAGGGAGAGATAGGATATGCCTAAACTTCCCTGACTTTTATGAGGTTCTGACCAGTTGAAGGTGGGCATCGAACCCATTTATGAGGACAATGCATGAAAAACACTTATCAAGGTTTTTCATGCATTGTCCTCATAAATGGGTTCGATGCCCACCTTCAACTGGTCAGAAACTTGAACAAAGGCCTTCAAGCCCTCTTTAAACATTTCCATAGAGGTGAAAACAGCAGTAATTCCATGGCTTGAACTAGCTTGAAAGAACTTCAGACAAGGACATCAACTCAAGACTCTAAAGGTAGGAGGGAGCTCCCCAATAGAAAGGTTTGTGATTTTACCTAACAATGCTCACACCCACTCTGAGCCTCCACACCATGGGGGAATGTTAGTTGTCAAATTGTTTCTGGTATAACTTCTTCCCAGCAGAGGTCGCTGTGGAGACTGGCAGTGGATACTTGTCGGAACTGGACCAGGCAGGCTGGGCTAGATAGATGGTGGCTACACCGTGTGGTAGCTACTCTTCTTGCTGTACCACTGGCCATTGTCTGGCCTCTCATCCTACAGGAAGTAGCTCTCTGTGAAGATTATCTCAAAGCTGCACAGTACCTTTGCTATACAACTGCTGTGAAATCGGGGTCACTTGTTGGGGAGGGCAGGCCTGGGAGGGCCATGCTCATCCTCTAGGGGTATCACTTTGTAGCGTATGTTTGTGTTACCCTTGCATCCTCTGAGGGTACCTGGTGTTTCTGAGACACCATCTGTGACTGACCAGCAACACCAGCGCCATGCCCTTCCAGACATGGAGGCCAAAGTGACAAAAGTTGCCTTGCCACACAGCCTTGCACCCACATCATAAGCGACTCTGTTGATGAGTCCCCTGCCAAACCTCACTTGGAAGCACATGGTGGTGGTGAAGGGGTGGAATTCTGGTCCTTGGGGCAGCCCATTACAGTAGGATAAAGCTTCTGAGAAATGGGAAGGGCAGGACACTGGTGAGTATGTTAGGGTCAGACCTGAGACCTCAGAAGGGCTGAAGGCGGCTCTGCATAATTGTGAATTCCTCGTTTACTGGGACTTAGGCAGGCCAGGCAGGCTAGGCACAAAGCAGCCTGAAGCTGCCTTAACTCTGAGGGAAGCCACTTGGACCCTAGGTCATTACTGTTGCTTGAGAGTTGAAGATTGACTACCCTGCTCCCCATCCCCACAACATCCAAGTCCAGCAGTAATTAAGTGGTTCACACACACACCGGCGCGCACACACACACAACCAGAAACACAAGCTCTGGCCATGCCACACACACGAACACGGAAGCACACATGGGTACATTCACTCAGTCACACACATTCACGCCCACACTCTGACCCACACCATCATCCATGCAAACACTTTAAAGACATCCCGCCCCAGAACCAAATTTTACCTAAGTGGCTGATGCGGCGTGAGAGGGTCTAGTCAGGATGTCCCTCCAGACCCTGATCTACTCACGCCACCTGAACCCCAGGCCCTTCACTCAAGGTAGAGCCCCCACCTGTCCCTGTCCTCGTGGTCACAGGTCCTGAAGGCCACTCGCCTACCCCCGAAGGGGCCCTGGTCACCATCGTGTGCACAGAATCCTGGGTGCCTGGCTGGCCTTGGGGTAGGGGGTATGGGAAAAGAGAAAGATGTGGGGCATAGTGCCCAGCCCCGGCTAAGCCGCCTCCTCCCTCGGGATTTTCCATCCCGGCTCGCGCGGGCTCGCGAGGAGCTGGTGCGCTTTGTCTCCCGCCCGGCTCCTGGCACGTTTCCGTGGAAGCTGCCGGCGCCGCGCCCGAAGCACCCCCATCCGCGGCCGCGCCCCCCGCCCAGCCCGCGGCGCAGGCCTGCCAGTGCGGCAACCGCCGCTTTGTCCTCTCGAGGATGCCTGGGCGGAGCGCGAAAGCCCAGTGCCTGGGAACAGCCACCGCGCGTCCTGGATGCAGGTCCCCAAGGCTCGGTTTGGGGCGCGCCCTGCATCGGAGAGAAGCAGCCCCTAAAGATTCGCGGGCGCGAGGTTGGGGGTAGCGCCTGCCTGGAGCTCTAGAGTGCTTGAGGAGAGACCCGCCCCGTCCCGCCCTGCACGTGCCCGTTTAGGGTTGGCCCCCAGCTGCGGCGCCGGAGCCTCGGTGCCCGGGGCGTGGTGGGCAAGGGAGGGCCGTCTCGACTTAGAGCCCCAGGCCTGGATCCAGGTAGGGAGGGCCTGGGAGATAAGGCCCGGGTGGGGAAAGGTGGGAGGGGTCCCTCGGCCCCTCGTGCACCTCCCCACACCACCTCCCACACCCAGGCCACCCCAATCCTAGGCGCGGGCCCAAGCGCGGGGGATTCCGCGTGTCAGTGCTTTCCTCCACCCGCAACTCTGAGCAGATAGGGAGGGGGTCTCCTGGCCTTTTCCTGCCACATCCCAAATCCACTCCCGACCAATAACCTAGGAGGGTCCAAGTGGGAGGGGTAAGAGTCCTCTGTCTCATCCACAACCTCGATCCTCCTCTTTACAAAACCCTAGGGCCTGGGCAGGAGGGGGCCTGGGGAGGAGGAGGGAGAGGGAAGAGGGCGAGTGTGGAGGAAGGGGGCTGGGGAAGGGTCTTCCCTCCATCCCAAGCAGCCCTTCCTTAATAACCCTGGGAGGGTCTGGGCTGGGGGAGCGGTCAGCGGTCTTATCCATCACCATCAGACTCCTTTGTAACCTCGAGCAGCCGAAGTGTTGCGGGGAGGGGTCCCCCTGCCTCCAGTCCCCTCATCCCATAACACCCCCTCCAGTCCTCAGTAATCCGAGCAGCCCGGTCGCCAGGCACAGCGGGAGGGAGGGTCCAAGCCTCCTCGCTCTCCCAGGAGAGATGGGGTGGGGGTGTCCCCCAGCCCTCGCCCCTCATACTCAAGAGCCTTCTCCGTGATAAAACAAAAACTAGCCCAAGCTGCTCCGACCTCCGGCGCCGGGCCAAGGGAGGCCCGAGTCAGTCGGAGGTTGTCCCGGACCCACGGTCCTGAGAGTAGCGAGAACACATCCCGTCAACACCCCGAGCCCCTCACACCTTGGTTCGCCCCCTCCCCAAGAAAACAAAAGCGAATGCAGCAGCACCAACCTCTGACGGCGGGCAGGAGGGCGGTCAGCGCCCGGCAGCGCACCCCGCTCCTCCCGGCTCCTCACAGCCGGGGCTCGCGGCCTCGGATCTGAAGCGGCTGCAGCTGCCGCGGCTCTCGCGACTCTCGCGTCCGGAGCCTCCCTCAGACTCAGCACCTGGTACGGCGAACAGCTCCGCGCTTCATTCCTCTGACCCCACCTCCCTCGTGCCGCCGAAGCCAATGGTGACCCGGGCCCCGCCCAGGAGGCTGCCCATTGGGGGCGTCGTTCCATCTCCCTCCGGCCCCTCCCGCTGGTTCCTGGGTCTCTCCTGCAAGACCACATCCCCCAGAGACCGCCGAAGTTTCGCACAGGCGTCTGGGATTTGTAGTTCTTTAAGGACGCGGAGTGGGCTCTCGCCGCGGGCAGGCAAACAGAGCGGGACTGCATTTCCCAGGGTGCACTGAAGACACGGAGGCGCGGAGCAGGGCGGGAGGACCGTTTCCATAGCAAAGACGACCAGCCGGGGTTGGCTGGCGGAGAAGTAGGGCAGGCCGCAGGACCCTCGAAGGATCGTGTGAGACCCCGGGCAACCTCTTGGGAGGCCATTTCGAGGAGAAAACGTTGATTTCTGCCTCGGGACCCTGGGCCTCAGTTTTACTATCTTGGAAGAAGGGCGAAGAGCTGTGCCCCCGACCACACCCGTCGGTGATGGGGCAAACCGAGGGCAAGCCGCTTTGGTTCCTGCCCAGCAAAGGTGAGGGAGGACGGAGGAGACTCTCCCACCGCATTCAGAACTGTATTCCTTTGTTTTTGTCTCGATCTTGTCATAGAGGAACGCTTCACTTTTGGTTATCCCTTGGGCCACCAGGGCCTTCCTATCTCCATCTTCCCATCGCGGGTCCTGGCGTTCTTCACACCACCCCCGGATACAGCGGCATCTCCCCCAGCGCAGCAGAAGGAGGGCGCTTCACATGCCCCCGGAATTAAGCCCACTCTCCCCAGCATGGCTGTAAAGGCCCTTCAAGATCTGGACTCCACCTTTTCGCAATACTCTTAACTTCTTTGGAAGCTAGGAAGCCTCCTACTCCCTTGGGCCCCTCCACCTTGCCCTCAGCTAACTCCTCAAAAAGCCCTAGCCTAGACACCGCCTGTTTTGTGAAGACTTCCTAGATGCTGGGCTCTCTGTTGAGTGCCCCACCCTGGGTTTGGGTAGCACCCTCTACTTCCCCTATTCTACTTGCATGTTCATGTACTCGTCTTATTTATAAGATCTACAGAGGCGGGGCCATGTCTATATTATTCATACTTACAATCCAGTGTTTATGGCATCTGGCACATAGTAGGCACTCACTAGCTATTGAGATATAAATATAGATATTTGTTGAACTGAAAATGAATTGGGCCAGGCACGGTAGCTCCCGCCTGTAATCTCAGCACTTTGGGAGGCCGAGGAGGGCGGATCACCTAAAGCAAGGAGTTCGAGACCAGCCTGGCCAACATGGTGAAACTCGTCTCTACTAAAAATACAAAAAATTAGCTAGGCGTGGTGGTGCGTGCCGGTAATCCCAGCTTTCGGGAGACTGAGGCGGGAGAATGGCTTGAAGCCGGGAGGCGGAGGTTGCAGTGAGCGGAGATTGTACCACTGCACTCCAGCCTGGGCAACAGAGTGAGACCCTGTCTCAAAGAGAAAGAAAGAAAAAGAATAAAATTGAAAAAAATAAATAAATGAACCTCATTTACATAGCCCTCCAAAATTCTGATTTCCTGAACTTGGGCATTTCTCATTGCTGGAAGTGTTCAATTAGAGGGATGCCGCCCCCTTGAAGAAATGTTTATTTCATTTGTACAATGGGTTGGGATTTTACTTGAAGGCTTTGAGTACTCTTTTAATCCTATGATGCTAGAGATTGATAGACTCATGCCTATTATTCCTGTCAGTTTTGAAATGTCATCAATTCTTCATGTTCCTCTATTTCTAGTTGTTGGCCTAACTCCTTTCTGTGCCTAAATGCCCTACCTCCGACTCCTTTTCTGAAAAAGATCTGCCCTGTCAGCTATGAAGTACAGATGTCCTAAGATTCCTGCTCTTTATTCCTTCCTTCCTCTTTTTCTTTCTTTCTTTTCTTTTTTTCTTTCTTGTTGAGCAATGCTGAGTGTATGATAAAATATATTGTTTGCCAAGAAGAACGATGGCAAGAAAAACCTAGCTGCCCCCCTCCCCAAGTGGAAAACTACTTGGGGCATTCTAAAGTAGCAAAACAGTATATGTACATCATACACAGATTGAAACAATTCTTTAACCACGGGATATGTGACCCTGCCCCCATGGCTTCCTCGTGGGGAATAGTTTCTAGTTTGTCCTTGATCAGTGGTAGGCAGGCACCAGCTGCCTACCTAGTTTACCTTGGTTCTATGAGAAAACACAGAACACCTGTTTGTTAATAATAATCACCTGCTCAGAGAGAATAAATACGTGGGTCAGAATTTGCCCGAGGCCCTCAGCCTGGGATGCTGTCAGCCCCTGAGGCTCTCAGCTGGGAAGGTTGTTCCCACTTTGCTGTCCTATCTGGGTGTTTGCTCCTTAATTCCTTCAGCGCTGCCTGGGTTGGGGGTCTCGATGGCCAAGCTGGTTTCGGTATTCCCTTCCTCCCTCCCTCCTTTTCTTCCCCCCTTTCTTCCTTCCTTCTTTTTCTGTCTTTCTGTCTTTTCTCTTTCTGTCTTTTCTGTTGTCTGTCTTCTTTTTTTTGAGATGGAGTTTCATTCTTGTTGCCCAGGCTGGAGTGCAATGGCACGATCACAGCTCATTGCAACCTACGCCTTCCAGGACTGCCTCGGCCTCCCAAATTGCTGGGATTACAGGTGTGCTCCACCATGCCTAGCCTCCTGCTCTTCTTTCAACCCTCTGCTCAGCATCTTGGGCCTCATTGGTGATGAGGTACCTTGTAGGTAGCATCTTTCCTGAATATTTCTCCACTAAACATTCTGGTGTTGGCTAGATGGTCTAGTTCATCTACACATTTCATTTATCACCTTCTCCAGATGTTTTTTGTTTTTGTCAGCCAATACATTCTGGGGAGAATGCCTTAATATATGGGAATAATTAACTCGTGGCCAAGAAGGAAGTAACCAAGGGGACCTTTGCTCCAAACCTAATTCAAACCAAAGAGACATAGCCTGAGAGAAAGCAGTTCTGTCATCCTTGAGTTGTTAACATCCAGGAAGGGAAGGCTAGGGTGGGGGAGTGAGTAAAACAGATGGCATTTAGGGAAGAACCAACAGGACTTTAAGAGTCATGGCAGAGGGGCTTTGATCCTGGCTAAACCATCAGGGAAGGCAGTTGGAGCTGGGTGAACAGATGGGGGCCTTGTTACTGAAGAGAAAACTGTAAGGAGGCAGGGGGAAGTCGGATGTGTTCTAAAGCAGAGTGCCTCATTCAGTGGATGCACTGAGAGCAGAGGCTGTTGGAAAAGTGGATCAAGGGAGGACCATGCCCCAGGTGGGCATCAGCAGTGTCAGCTGAGTATCGCAGAGGGGTACCAAAAAAGTCCACCTGGAGCCAGAGCTGAAACCCTTTGGAGGTTAGTTTACCCCTTCAGAAGTAGTGTACCACCATCCGTCTACCACTGGAATCCAATTTCAGTTTTAGCAAATTATTATAAATAGGAAAAAGTCAGGGTTCCACAATTCTGTGAGCACTCAGAGACTATAACAATGTCTGCCCAGCCACGTAGAGTTAGAAAACCTGGATCCTAATCCTGACTTTGCCTCTGATTAGATGTGTGACCCTGGACTGGACCTGTTTCTTCAGTTGTAAATTACTGTTTATTGGTGTTAGGTAGCAGCTAATAAGGGTGGAGGTGGGGTGGGGTGCAGTGGTTAACACCTGTGATCTCAGCAATTGGACAGGCCAAGGCAGGAGGATTGCTTGAGGCCAGGGATTTGAGACCAGCCTGGGCTACATAGTGAGACTCTGCCTCTACCAAAAATTTACAAAAATTAACCTGGTGCAGTGATGCATGCCTGTAGTCCCAGCTACTCAGGAGGTTGGGGTGGGAGGATTGCTTGAGCCCAGGAGTTCAAGGCTGCAGTGAACCATGATCAATCACACCACTGCATTCTAGTAGCCTAAGTGATAGAGCAAGACCCTGTCTCATAAAAAAAGAATTTTTTTTAAAGGGTGGAGGTAGGGAAATTCAAAGTTACTTACTAGCTGTGTGACCTTGCCTAAACTATCTTCTTAGATTTGTAGTCTGTTTATTTGAAAATATCATAAGGGATAAATGAGATGCCTTATGTAAAATACTTTATAAATATTAAGCACTTACTAAATATTAGTCTGTTTTCACATTATTCTTTTTGGATTACTGGAAATTGGTTTGACTATGAATAAACAGGCAGGAGGTAATTTCTTGGGTAATCTGAGTTTGAATCCCCTTCTCTCTCTTACAAATTGGAATGACTTTGCTTGGATTATTTCATATTTAATTGTTCTAGGTCTCAGTTTTCTCATTTGTGAAATTAAAATGATGTTTTCCACAGAATTGTGAGGGTTCAATGAGATAAAAGGCCTGACTCATATGAGAAAATGCTCAATATATTTGTTTTGTCATTTTTAAGGGGTGGTTTTAGGGCACAGAACCCTAAAGGAATGAATGGAATTCCAAATGCTTAGAAGCTAGAGTTGTGAAAGATTCCAGGGGAACACTGTGCTAGGCTTCTCCCTTCTCCATGGGAAAGAAAAGATCTCAGTGAAGTTCCATGGGTCTTCTCAGTAAAGAGGAGATTAACTAGAATGCTGAATCTCAGACACTGAGGGGTTAGAGTGATTGACCAAGGCTGGTTCCTGAAGAGCTTGGTATTCTAGTCTGAGAATATAATTTTATTCTAAAGCAAATGAAGGTTTTTAAGATGTGCATTTTGAAAAGGTCTAGGGGCTGTTTGGAGAAGGGCCAGGAGAAGACGAGGCTGGGATGTGGATTGGGAAGGTGCTGCGGTGATCCAGCATGGTGAGTGGAAAAGAGGGGGTAGAGCTGAGAGATATTTTTATTTGTTTGTTTGTTTTTTAAGTATTAATAGTCATCAAGTTTCCCATCTTTTTCTTTTTTAAGTAGCTCATCACAGAGATATTAAGAAGGTAAACATTGAGAAGACTTTGGGAATAAGAGCGGAGGGTATGGAGGAAACTGGTAAAAGTCTAAGATGATACTCAGGTGTCTGACCTGGGTAACTAGGGGGATGGGTGGGGGTGCTATCCCCTGAGATGTGACACAGTAAATGAGCAAGTTTAGGCAGGAGGAGGAGGAGGTGCGTTTGAATTGGGTATGGTATGTCCGAACAAGATGTCTAGGAGGTGATCTGGAGTTTATGAGAGGGATCTGGTCAAGGGATCGAGTCATAAATTATCAAATTATCAGCATATAGATCATAATTGAAGCCACAGGAATGAATGAAGTCCTTCAGTAGAGAGGGTCAAAGAAAATAACAAAATTCCTTGGGAAATACCAACATTTAGGAAAAGGTGAGAAAAGTCAGAGAGATTGGAAGAAAATCATAGGGTGGGGTGCTACAGAAGCCACAGGGGGGAAGTAGGGTGACGTGGTACCTTCAGGTAAGCCAAGGTCTAAAAAACAAATACCAAATTTAGCAACAAAATGGTCACTGGTGACCTTGGAGAGAGTGGGTGCAGGGGAGTAGCAGGGACAGAAGTCTCAGTGAATGGGAGTAGATGTTAGACAACTGGGGGAATGGATTGCTTTTGAAAGAGAAGAGAGAGAAAACCAGAAGGAATGTAGGTTGAGGAACAATTTTGTTTTGAGTTGGGAGCAATTGGGACATGTAACAATAATAAATATGTAGGTAGGTGGTTAAGAGGTGGGCTCTGGAAATTGTGGGAGTTCACTTTCTATGGGCGTTACTACTTCTCTGATACTGGAAGCAAAGATGTGTGCTCAGTGTGAGGAGGTGGAGTGGGGTGTGAAACTTGGAGAAAGAAGAAAAGATTCAAGATGGCTCCTGGGAAACAGGAGGGAAGGCTAACGGCAATCCACAGAGGCTGCAGGACAGTGGTGGGGCCTGCTGAAGTTTGAGACCATGGGTGTGGGAGCACTAATCCAAGCGGTTATGGGCTTTCTCCAGCATCTTGTCAACCCTGACATAGGCTTGGGGAGGCTGGTCCAGGCTGGGCTTTGCTGGACAAGGGAAACAAGAGAGGAAGGATTTTGGAGATACTGAAAATAGAGGTGCGAATGGTGGCCCACCAAGATGAAGGTGAAGCTTGGATGGAGAGGGCAGATGGGGGTAGTGAGGTTCTTGGTGGAGTGAGAGGACAGATGCTGTGGATGGCAGAGAAGAGCAGGGAGGGCAGGCAATGCTGGTCAGGAGATGGAGGAGCTCTGGGCAGGGGTGAGGCGGCAGGGTAGCTGTAGTGGACAGAGAAGATCATGGGGTTAAATGGCAAATTTGTTATACGGGTTGTTGGCAAGTCTCCTGGGAAAATGGCTGGTTTGAAGGAGACAGGATCCCTGGTAGCTCCATGCCAATGTATAGCAAGTGGCGTGTTCAATGATGGCAAGGAGGAGGGATGGCATACAGAGCCCTCTGACATGAGAGTCACACAAACCAAGATATTAGGGTGCTAAGAAGAAGCTCTCTTGCCTAAGATAGGTGGGGTGAGGAGGAAGCGAGGCAATGAGCTTTCCCATACATTTTCTTTGCTTTCTTTTTTTTCTTTTTTTTTGAGATGGGGTCTCACTCTGTCACCAGGCTGGAGTGCAGTGGCGTGATCTTGGTTCACTGCAGCCTCTGCCTCTCAGGTTCCAGCAATTCTCCTACCTCAGCCTCCCGAGTAGCTGGGATTACAGGGGTGCACCACCACACCTGGCTAATTTTTGTGTGTGTGTGGTTTTTTTTTTTTTTAACCAGGAACACATGCACTTTATTGACAGCCACTGTAGAAAAGTGTGTGAGGATAAAGGGTTGATACAGGACACAGCTTAGGGGCAGGGCAAGGTATGGAAGGTAGAGTATGTGGGAAACAGGTCATGGGTAGAGCTCCTGGCCGGATGATTCCTCTTGATCTATTGATAGACTTGCAAGATCAATACCGGGATATGATAAGCAGAATGGTCATGAAGATGCCCAAAATCAGGGCCCGGATGTTCAGGCACTTGGCGGTGGAGGCATAGGCCTGGGCCCCGGTCAGGTCACCAACCATCTTCCTGTCCCTAGACTTGACGGAGTAGGCGAATGCTATGAAGCCCAGGCAGCAGGAGTTCATGAAGAGGGTGTTGAACAGGGACCAGACGACATGGTCGGGCGCGGAGGTCTCACTGCAGATGTGGATCACGGTAGGTGTCGGGGGAGCCAGGTTATGGGGGTGCCCCCAGCACATCTACCTCACGGTCCTCCTTCAGCATCTCATAGTCAGGAGGACAGCTGGTGTTGGCAGGAGTGAAGAAGGTTTGGGCAGCGTGTGGTTCATTGTGTCCGGGGAAAACCAGCTGTGGTCGGGTTGCTGGGATGGTTCTCAGTGGGCCCTCCCTTTCCCCGCTAGTTTTGATTTCTCTGATTTTTGTATTTTTAGTAGAGACGGAATCACCACGCTGGCCAGGCTGATCTTGAACTCCTGACCTCAGGTGATCCACCCGCCTCAGCCTCCC
>CAUYLG010066978.1:0-21026 GCA_963573385.1 Cacajao melanocephalus
CCCCCTCCCCACCCCCACCACCATCATCTCTCTCACACTCACACACTATCTCTCTCCCCCACCCCTACAGCACTCTCTCTCTCACCTAAAATCATCCAGAAGGAGTTTCTCTCTTGTTGCCCAGGTTGAAGTGCAATAGCATGATCTCAGCTCACTACAACTTCTGCCTCCTGGGTTCAAGCGATTCTCCTGCCTCAGCCTCCCAAGTAGCTGGGATTACCGGCACATACCACCATGCACAGCTAATTTTTGTATCTTTTTGTAGAGTCAGGGTTTCACCATATTGGCCAGGCCAGTCTCAAACTCCTGACCTCAGATGATCCACCTGCCTCGGCCTCCCAAAGTGCTGGGATTACAGGTATAAGGCACCGTGCCCAGCCTTATAAATTTCTTTCTGACAGTACTGGCAAGGCGACTTAGAGCCAGTCCTTTTGGGCCTGAATCATGGCTTCCACCTAGGAGCTTCCTGACCATCACTGAGGTGCCTGCCCAGTGAAAGCTCAAACTTGATGCAGGTGCTTCAGGCGCCTGAGAGCACTGTTCTGGGCTTTCTGAGTGCCCAGGGCTGCACTGAAGTAACAGATGCCTCAATCCCCAACCTGACCACGGTCTCTGGGAAGGGGAGTGGCTCCTCTAAGACCAGCTCCCATCCCACCTCCCTCCCACTGGGGTATCAGCAGTTGGAGGATATGGACACCCTTAGGTTGCTCGGAGTCCTGGACTGGGTCTGGTCCATTCTGCTCCCCCTCCCATATGCACAATTTCCCAACGTGAGGAAGGTCTTACATGGAATGTTGAATGCCTCTGAGACATACTCCTGCCTTCATGTTGCTATGGAGACAGGAACAGTTTCTAAGACAAAGCCCTCCCTTCCGACTCCTAGGAAACCTGGTCTTTCTGCAATGCTCATCCTAAGAGATGTGTGAAAACTGGGCATTGGCAGGAGCCCTATTCTTCAGGCTCCTCCTCTACCAAGGATCGGGTGGAAGGATCCCCACTGCGGCATTTCTTCTCACCAGCCAAGTCAAGGGGGGATGTCAGAAAACAGGCTCTGGAGCAGAGCAAGCAGCCCATGTTCAGGTCACAAGCCTGCCCTCTATTCCCTGTTCATGCCCAGGCCTTCACTGCAGAGTCTCAGTCAGGACTGAAGCTCCTCCCAACCCCTTCTCCCTTCCTCATGGTTGGACATACAGGTCTTGGGAATGAATGAGCCCCAGAGCAAATACCAAACAGCTCCTTTCAGTGCCCAGAACATCTGCCTTCCTTGCATCTGCCAGAGAGAATCCCTGCTGCTATGAAGCAGGATGCTAGCTGCGCTTGGGGCCCTAACTCCTTGCCCAGCTACTGAGAGGATGAGGAGGACAGGGCTGGTTTCTGATGGGAATTTTTGTTTTTGAGACAGAGTCTCTGTTAGTCTGGAGTGCACCTGTGCAGTCATAGCTCACTGTAGCCTCAAACTCCTGGGTTCAAGCACTGCTTCCACCTCAGCCTCTCAAAGTGCTGGAATTACAGGCATGAGCCACCCTGCCCGGCCTCTGGTGGGATTTTTCACCGACTGTCAGCCAGGAGTCTAATGTCAGCTCTTTCCAAAGGAATTCAGAGCTTTGGAAACAGAGTGCAGGCCTCTAGCAAAGCTTAGATTAGGGATTCTGCCTCCCTGCCCACCCCAAACAGGCAAAGGAGAGAGCTGCAAGCCTGCCATGGAAGGCTCTGGGAGGCAGGGCCCCACAGCACCCTGGTAGCTGGCAGCATGCACCCTGCCAGACAAGGTAGAGGAGGCAGTCGCCCTCCCAGAGGCCTGTCGTGGGCCCACCCTCGGGCTCTGCTGGGTCTCACCTCATGATGAAGTTGTGCCCGTCTATGTCCTGCCCGTAGCCAGAGCCCCGCAGGTTGCCTGAGTTCCCCACCACAGCACATCGCCGGCACTGGTGGGGGTCCCGGAAGCGGTAGGGGTTCTCGCCGGGCACTATCTGGAACAGCTTCTCAAGCACCTCGTTGGTATTGTGTGACTTGAACTGAGGCTGCAGCATCTGTGGAAGGGAGGGGAAGACGGGAAAGGAGGAAGGGGAGAGGCGTGTGAGGAGGGAGGGGCCCTGGCCTCCCCTCCTCTGCGCTTACTCTCCAGTGTCTAGGCACAGGTCTCTTTATCCAGGGCTTTGCCAGGGAACAGGGATTCTTTCCTCTGGGCAGTGAGGGTCCCTCCCTCTCTCAATGACAGCAAAGTCCCTGGTTGTGAGTCTCAACGTCCGGAGATTGGGTGCCCTGCTAGTCAAGGGCGGCTCTGAGGCACTGGAGGGGGCTCAGGCGTCAAGGTGCCCTCCACACATTTTCTGGGGATCTGTAGGCCTAGGCCATGGAGGAGAGCAGCCTCCTTCACGGGCTCCTTCCCAGTCAGCCTACAGGGGGCATCCCAGGCACTCAGGCTGAGGACTGCAGTTGCAGAAGCTACGTTCAGGGGACAGTCCAGCCAACTCCCTGAGATCCCAGGGCAGGGCAGAGAGGCTGATAAATTCTTTCAGAGCCAGAATGGGTGGAATAAAACTGGTGTCTCCTCCTACCAGCGAGACCCGTACCAACCAGCTGATGGTCAAAGACCATGAAACGAGGCAGCGCCAACTAGACACTTAAAGGCCAGCAGGTGCCGCACAGGAGTGATGTGGCAGGTGAGGTTCACAGCCAACAGATCTGAGCCCCGGCAAAGAGGGGCAACTTTAGCCAACTGCTGCCACGTGGGATCATCAGCCCAGAAGGGCCAAATTTTCCCATTTTTTCAAGAGACACTGAAAATGAGGATTTCATGAAATAAGAAAAATAAAATCCTGATTTTTTTTTTTTTTTTGAGACAGAGTCCCACACTGTCACCCAGCCTGGAGTGCAGTGGCACAATCTCGGCTCACTGCAAACTCCACCTCCCAGGTTCAAGCCATTCTGCCTCAACCTCCCAAGTAGCTGGGATTAAAGGCAACTGCCACCATGCCCAGCAAATTTTTTGTATTTTTACTAGAGATGGGGTTTCACTATTTTGGCCAGGCTGGTCTCAAACTCCTGACCTCATGATCTGCCTGCCTCAGCTTCCCGAAGTGTGATTTTATTTATTTATTTATTTTTGAGACAGAGTTTCGCTCTTGTTGCCCAGGGTGGAGTGCAATGGTGGGATCTTGGCTCAACGCAACCTCTGCCTCCCAGGTTCAAGCAATTCTACAGCCTCAGCCTCCCAAGTAGCTGAGATTACAGGCATGGGCCATCACGCATGGCTAATTTTGTATTTTTAGTAGATACGGGTTTTCTTCATGTTGGTTAGGCTGGTCTTAAACTCTTGACCTCAAGTGATTCACCCATCTTGGCCTCCCAAACTGCTGGGATTACATGCATGAGCCACTGTGCCCGGTTGAAATCCTGATTTCTAATATGTTGATAAGTAATGCAAATATTTTAAAAACACTGAATGAGCTGCACTTGGCCCATGGGCCACCAATTGGTAATTGGTAATGTAAATTAAAATGCTCTGTGGGGGCCATGCGCTGTGGCTCATGCCTGTAATCTCAGCACTTTGGGAGGCTGAGACAGGTGGATCACCTGAGATCAGGAGTTCAAGACCAGCCTGGCCAACATGGTGAAACTTTGTCTCTAGTAAATATACAAAAAATAGCCGGGGTGGTGGCGGGCACCTGTAATCCTAGCTGCTTGGGAGGCTTAAGCAGGAGAGTCACTTCAACTCAGTAGGTGGAGGTTGCAGTGAGTCAAGATCGAGCCACTGCACTACAACCTGGGCAACAAGAGTGAGATTCCATCTCAAAAAAAAAAATGTTGGCCAGGCATGGTGGCACATGCCTGTAATCCAAGCACTTTGGAGGCCAAGGCAGGTGGATCACCTGAGGTCGGGAATTCAAGACCAGCCTGACCAACATGGTGAAACCCCGTCTTTTAAAAATAAATAAATAAATAAAAATGTTCTGTGGGCAGGCGAGGTGGCTCACACCTGTAACCCCAGCATTTTGGGAGGCTGAGGCGGGTGGATCACTTGAGGCCACAAGTTAAAAACCAGCCTGGCCACCACAGCAAAACCCAATCTCTACTAAAAACACAAAAATTAGCCAGGCGTGGTAGCACGTACCTGTAATCCCAGCTACTCAGGAGGCTGAGGCATGAGAATCACTTGAACCAGGAGATGGAAGTTGCAGTGAGCCAAGATCGTACCTTTGTATTCCAGTCTGAGCAAAAGAGCAAACCTCCGTCTCAGAAAAAAAAAAAAAAAAAAAAAAGGAGGCTGAGGCAGGAGAATCGCTTGAACCTAGGAGGTGGAGGTTGCAGTGAGCCAAGATCACGCCGCTGCACTCCAGGCTGGGTGACAGAGTGACACCGTCTCAAAAAAAAAAAAAATAGAAAATGTTCTGTGGGCCAGTCACGGTGGCTCATACCTATAACCCTAGTGTTTTGAGAGGCTACACTGAACTATTATTGTACCACCCCACACCAGCAGGGATGATAGAGCAAGACTCTGTATCTAAAAAACATAAAAATAGACTGTGTGCAGTGGCTCACACCTGTAATCCCAGCACTTACGGAGGCCAAGGCAGGTGGATCACTTGAGGTCAGGAGTTTGAGACTAGCCTGGCCAACATGGTGAAATCCTGTCTCCACTAAAAATGCAAAAATCAACTGGGCGTGGTGGTAAGTGCCTGTAATCCCAGCTACTCAGGAGGCTGAGGCAGGAGAATCACTTGAACCCGGGAGGCGGAGATTGGCAGTGGGCCAAGATCACGCTGTACTCCAGCCTGGTGACAGAGTGAGACTCCATCTCAAAAAAAAAAAAAAAAAAAAAACACCACACACGCATACATAAAAATAAAATACAACGTTCTGTGGATGGAGCCATAACCTGATGGGTTTGTGGCTGAGCAGGGTCTGCTCAGGGGATGGAAGATTGATCTGTAGAGGGAGCTTGGCTGTGAGAGAAGAATTCCTATACAAAAATTAGCCAGGTGTGGTTGCCTGCACCTGTAGTCCCAGCTACTCTGAAGCTCAGGTGGGATCGCTTGAGCCTGGGTTATCAAGGATGCAGTGAGCCAAGATTGTGCCACTGCAGAGACAGTGAGAACTTGTCTCAAAAAAAGCTGTCACAGTAAGAGCCCACACAGCGCCTAGTGGCCCCTCTGCAGACCCTGGTCCTCGGGTACTCTGACAGTCTGGGCCAAAAGGCAGGTTCTGTGGCATTGTTCTGATAAGCCTGATCACCTGAGCTCATCCCTCACGGCTTGGGAGCCTGCCGGGGCTCAGTGCTGACACAGCTCCATCTTGACATGTGCAGCAACCAGACGGCCTGCAGACCCTGCGGAGTGACACTCCAGAGGCTTGGCATGAGGTAGAAAGAATTAAAAGTAGTGGAAAAGTGATGACTGGAAGGACAGGGAGGACCCCCGCAGCCCTGCCCCTTCACCTCCCTTATCCCCTGTGGGTCTCTTTTGCTTCCTTTTTTTTTTTTTTTTTTTTTTTAACTCTAGAATCAGGCAACACTTTATTTCATAAAATAGATTAAGTCTTCCCTACAAGGCTTTCTTATCCTAGCTCAGTAAAAAGTCTTCCAGCAGTTGTAAAGAACCAAGCAAGGGACTCTGCTCTCATGCTATTTACAATTATTTTGGCTGGGCGTGGTGGTTCACACCTGTAATCCCAGCACTTTGGGAGGGTGATGCAGGTGGATCATCTGAGGTCAGGAATTTGAGACCAACCTGGCCAACTTGGTGAAACCCAGTCTCTACTAAAAATGCAAAAAAATTAGCTGGGCTTGGTGGTGCATGCCTGTAATTCCAGCTACTCAGGAGGCTGAGGTAGGAGAATCGTTTGAACCTGGGAGGTGGAGGTTGCAGTGAGTGATCATTGCACCACTGCACTCCAGCCTGGATGAGAGAATGAGAATCCGTCTCAAAAAACAAACAATTATTTTGAGCCAATGTTTATAAATTAGAATATTTAGTTTTAAAAATCGGGATTCCTGGGTTTTCTTAAAAGAAAACCCAGATCCAACTTCGTGCAGTAACAACTGCTGGGGCCAAGGGGCGGCTGCCTCCTTCTTCCGGGGCAGGCCCCCCACGGCCGTGCTCCTTGCTCCCACCTGCTCCCCACGTCTGTGCTGCCTGCCTGGTCCAGGAGGCACTTCTGGCCTATGCTCTGCTCCTTACAAGCACTGGAAAATACCAGCTCCTTTCATCAGGTCAGCACTTGCTTTGCCCTTCAGTAATCTGTGATCCTATAAATGGCTCTGGTCAAATGGGCATTACACTTTGTGAAGGCTCTGGGGGCCAGAAATCCAAGAGGGGGCCCTGAGTGGCTCTAAAACTGGGGGACAGACCCCCAGAGGCGGGCAGTGGCTCTTACCATCCACCACCTCTGGACATCCGGTGGAAGATCCATGTTCTCTCGGGTCCAGACAGGGGAAATGTTGCCGTCGAAGTGGCTGTCAAACCAGTCGGAGGCACCAGCGTCGCCCATGCAGTGGCGACAGGCACAGCTCTTGCCCGACAGACCCTCCTTGCTGAGGCGCTGCAGGCCGGCATAGCCAGGCACCAGCTTCACCCGGTGCGTCCCGCCCAGGGCCCCCGAGTCCAGGTAGGGCAGCGTGGCCATGCTGTGGTGTGAGTAGGTGAAGAGCAGGGACATGATGAACACCAGGAGGAAGGCCACGGAGAGGAACCACACCCGCAGGGAGCACTTCATGGTGCCGGCAGGCACGCGGCGGTCACCGTGGCCACTCCTTTCCCAGCCCACTGAGGGGCCAGCCACGGCGTAGCCTGACTGTTGTGGCACCACATGCAAAGGGCATAGGGGCAGCTGCTGCACCAGGGGACAGTGGCAGGGGTCCCTTGCCACGCCCTCCCTCAATGTGGGGAGAACGCACGTTGGCAGGAGTGGCTGTCCTGTCCCTGAGACAGGCGGGCCCCTGCTTAGAGCTTCATCGGGTCTCTCCGTCACTAGCTGGGCCACAGAGGCTCTGCCTCTCCCGCCACTCTGGCAAGGGGGAGTTCAGTCCATCGCAGCCCTTTAGTCCCTTGGGATTGCTGGCTGCCAGCTCTAGGGGTCCCCCTCTTTGGCGGCTTGAAATAATCCAGTCTGGAGCAGTCGGGGTCTTTGTGGCTCATGAGCAGACACTGAGGCAGCCCCTCGTCCCTGGCAGCAGGGAAGCCCTAGAACTCCAATCTCAACAGAAAGCACATGGGCTTCAGGGGACCTGGGTTCCATGCAAGCGTTGTCCCACCTTGGCTGATCCTCTTGGCCCAACACCTCTGCCAGAGGAGGGGAGCTAGACCCCAACCCTGAGAGGAGAAAAACAGGAAGTGCTGTGAGCGTCGGAAAACTCCACTACAGACTGAGATCCTTCTCGTCGTAGGTCCTGCCCATCTGAGGTACTGGTCCCTTCTCCTGGTGGCCGCAGCCTGAGCTATAGTTGCGTAAGGGTCGCAAAGCTCCTACTGTGGCTGTGGGGTCCTCTGGCGCTGGGAACAGCTGCTGTTCAGCAGGGCACTGTGTCCATTATCTTCTGGGTCAGGCGAGTGTGTGCCGAGCTCCCCGCCAGGGCCCAGGCCTCCTTCCTGGTACCTCTGGCCCGGGTTCAGCAGCAGCTGTGCCCATCCCCACTCCCCTGGGGCCAGCCTGTCCTGCTGTTAGCTCGTAGTAATCCCTTGGCAGGTTCCCCTTCACTTGTCAGGCGCCAGGCTGCCGCAGCACGACCCTAGAATGGCAGAGAGGGGAAATAATGTGTGGATGAATAGCAGGGCCACCGGGCTTTGTCCCAGCTCCACCCAAAGTCCTGGAGGGGACAAAGCTAACAGGAGAGGAGAGGCCCACTTTATCAGATGGTGGATATGACCAATGGGGCTCTGCTCTCTAACTGCACAGACAGCATCACTCTGTGGGACTCCAGGGCCTGCAGGACTAGATTAGCCCAGAGTTTTCACTTCTTAGCCAGAAGGTAAACAAGGAGTAAAGTGATTTTCCCTAAGCCACATGCTGGATGGATCAGGTTTAGAAAGTTCCTAGTCCAGCTATGTGCAGTTAATTTCAGGTGAAACGTCAGGGAAAATGGCCCAGAGAAGATCCCAGGGGAGTATGGACACTGACTGCCCCCAACAGCGCTCTCTGGAGCCTATCAGTGCCTGCAGAGGCCTCTCCCAGCAAGAAGGGAGGGCTGGCCAGTCTCTGTGACCGCCCCACTTCTCTCGGCTGTGGATTATCAATGAGGCATTGCTGGGTCCACTCAGTCAACCATGAACAGTCCTGCCAGTTCTGGTGCTGGGGAGAACCTGCCTGTGTCAGGAGGTGCGGTTGCTGGGATTGATCCCGCCCCCGACAGCCCTCTGGGCAGTTGCCTACCTCCATCTGTACATTGTAACAAAGTGAATGCCAGGGTCCCTAGTAGCACTGACAGCCTGAGGCCCCATGCTGCCCAAGCAGGCAAGAACAGGGAGAAGAGGTCACTTGAAGGGCAGTTGGGGTCTCAGCCATAAGGAAAGGAGCTTGGATCCATGCCAGGTGCAAGGGAGCCAGAGTGGGTCAGAGGAACGCTGAGAAGGGAGCCCCTGAGTGCTGCCTCTGTGCCTTGAGAATCCTGCAAACCTGGCTGCCTCACCTCTCCCCAACCCCCCTCCAAATCCGCCTAGCCGCACTGCTGACCTAGCCCCTGGGCCTCACAGAGCAGCCCTGCTCTCTGTCCTTGTTGAAGTCTCTAGCCCCCTTTTGGGGTCTCCTGGCTGCTTCCAGCAGCTGCAGACAAGGTCTCTCAGGCTCTGTGCTCAAGAAACCAGCTGCGCCTCCATTTGTGGCCACGAAGTCAGCAGGGAATGGAACAAGCATATTACAAAAAGGACATTATTCTGGGTAGTAAAATGATGTTCACAAAAGTAGAGGAACTTATCTAAGGTCACCACCTTGTGAATGGAGGTGGCTTTGGGATGGGCCAGGGCACAGAAAGAAGGCTGTAGCCTCCACGAACCACCCAGGGCTCAGAGGTGAGAGGGAAGGAGACATGGAGTTGGCTTCTCAGGATCAAGAGTGAAGCCCTGGCCGGGCGTGGTGGCTCACACCTGTAATCCAAGCACTTTGGAGGCCAAGGCAGGCGGATCACCTGAGGTCGGGAGTTCAAGACGAGCCTGACCAACATGCTGAAACCCCGTCTTAAAAAAAAAAAAAGAGTGAAGCCCCACCCACAGGCCTCACTAGCGCTCCTGGCTTTAATCCACGGTGACCCCAGCAGCACTGGCTCAAATGTGCTTCTTCCAAAGTTCTGCTGTACCCATTTAGCCAATCCCACTCTAGGCATGGCCTTGGCTGAACTGTTTGTAGACGGGAAGCCAGGTCGTTGTCTCTTCCCATTCTCTCTTTGCCCACTGCATGCCCAACAACTAAGCAAAGAACTTGAGTTCTTCCAGGGTCCTGCTCCCAGCTTCCAGTGACCTGAGAAGAGCCAGTCACTATGCAGGTGGCCCTGGAAGGCAGTGACTTTGCAGCTGATGGGAGCGAGACATCCTGGCTAGGCAGCCCCCCAGTGGCCACTGAAGCCAGGGCCTGCACAGAGCTGGCACAAGAGGCTTCCAAAGGAAGCAACTCCATTAGGGAAGTCATTAACTCCTGGGGATTCTAGATCAATGCAGGAGGCATCTGAGGTAACTGCACAGCCTGTGAGGAGAGGAAAATCCCTGGTTTTGACAACATGTCTGGAAAGAGCAGAGAAGTAGAGCATCTGGCAGAGGCCCCTGCTTTGGGAACCCCAGGTCCAGGTGTTACTGTGAACTTAAGCTGCTCAGCTTGTTGTGGTGAGCGTAAATAGAGCCATGAGGAGGAGCTAAAAAAAAAAATCAGAGGTCCCCAGACATGCACTAAAAATCCCAGAAGTCACCTGGCGCTGACCCTCTCACAGTTCATTTCCACCTGTGCCCCTCAGCTACTCCCCTTCACAGCTACTCAGATCATTCACGACAACTCCATGCACACCTCCATATAAAAAGCTCAGAGGAGGCCAGGCACTATAGCTCATGCCTGTAATCCCAGCACTTTGGGAGGCCAAAGTGGGAGGATCACCTGAGGTCAGAAGTTTGAGACCAGCCTGACCAACATGGTGAAACCTCATCTTTACTAAAAATACAAAAAATCAGCTGGGTGTGGTGGCAGACACCTGTAATCCCAGCTACTTGGGAGCCTAAGGCAGGAGAATTTCTTGAACCTGGGAGGCAGAGGTTGCAGTGAGCTGAGATCATGCCATTGCACTCCAGACTGGGCAACAAGAGCAAAACTCTGTCTCAAAACAAATAAACAAACTTGGAGGGGGCTGGGCACAGTGGCTCACACCTGTAATCCTAGTACTTTGGGAGACTGAGGCAGGCAAATCACTTGAGGTCAGGAGTTTGAGACCAGGCTAGCCAACACGATGAAACCCCATCTCTACTAAAAATACAAAAATAAGCCAGGTGTGGTGGCGCATGCCTATACTCCCAGTTGCTCAGGAGGCTGAGGCAAGAGAACCCTGGAGGCGGAGGTTGCAGTGAGCTGAGATTGCACCACTGCACTCCTGTCTGGGCAAGACATCGAGACTCTGACTCAAAAAAAAAAAAAAATTAGTCAGGCATGGTGGTGTGTGCCTCTAGTCCCAATTACTTCGGAAGCTAAGGTAGGAAGATCACCTGAGCCTGGAGAGGTTAAGGCTGCACTGAGCTGTGATCATACCACTGCACTCCAGTCTAGGCAACATAGTGAGATCCTGTCTCTAAATAAATAAATAGCATTCCACCACCCCAGAAAGTTCTTTTTGCTCCCTGCTAGTCCATACCCAAGGCCCCATCACTTTTCTGACTTCCATCACCAGAGGTCAGATGTGCCTGCCTTTGAGCTTCACAGAATCACGCATGACAGATGCACTTGGGTGTGCCCTGGTGATCCCCTCTGTCTGCTGTGTGTCAGTTGCTTGTTCTTTTCCCACATTCGAACATTTGAGTGTTATGAAAAAAGCTGCATGAACTTCTTGTGCCAGTCTTTTCGTGGGCACATACTCCCACTTCTCTTGGAAATAAATACCTGGGAATGGAACTGCTGGGTCATAGGGCAGGCGCGTGTTTAATTTACTATAAATTATCAGCTTTTCAAAGTGGTTGGAGCATTATGCATTCCCACCTGTGAAATATGAGAGTTCCAGAGTTCCATTTGTTTCATGTCCTTGACATTTTCAATCTTTTTAATTTTAGGCATTCTGGTGGGTGTCTAGTAAACGCTACTGTTTTTACTACTAGGTACATAGGAACCTGTGCATCAGGACCTGTACAAGAATGTTTATAACAGCACTGTGTAATAGCTGAACACTACAAACAATTCAAATGTCCTCCACTACAGAATTGATAAATTGTGATGCATTTGTGCCACTCCAGTTTTAGACATGAACAGGGATGAATATGGCCAAAAAACTATTATGTCGAGTTGAAAGAGTGGTCATGCATAAATGATCACAGCATGAATCCATGAAAAGTTAAAAAATATGCAAAGCTAAGCAAGACATTGTCTATGTCTCTCTAAAAGATAATAATAGAGAAAATCAAGGGAACAACACAAAATTCAGGGAATTCCTCTGGAGGGGGAAGAAAGGTAGATGAAATAAGGAGAGCTGAAGAGGCTTCAGGAGTACTGAGCACCTCATAATCCAGGTGGTGGGTACAGAAGTTTTTTTCTTTTGAGACGGAGTCTTGCTCTGTCGCTCAGGCTGGAGTGCAATGGTGTGAACTTGGCTCACTGCAGTCTCCTCTACCTCCCGGGTTCAAGCGATTCTTCTGTCTTAGCCTCCTGAGTAGCTGGGATTATAGGCGCATGCCACCATACCGAGTTAATTTTTTGTATTTTTAGTAGAGATGGGTTTAACTATGTTGGCCAGGCTGGTTTTGAACTCCTGCCCTCAGGTGATTCACCCACCTTGGCCTCCGGAAGTGCTGGGCTTACAGGAGTAAGCCACCAGGCCCAGCCATGGAGTATTTTTTATGTATACTCTTTATATTTTGTTGTTGTTGTTTTAACGTGTCCTGAAATTCACAATGTTTATTCTTTTTTTTAAATTTATATATTTTCTTTATTTTTTTGCCAGAAGGTATTCTCATCTGAACAATATTTATTCTTTAAAGAGCACACATACAATATATACTACTTGAGTCTGTGATGAATTTATTTATTTATTTATTTTTTAATTTTTTTAAATAGAGACAGGGTTTCACCATGTTGGTCAGGCTGTTCTCGAACTCCCGACCTCAGGTGATCCGCCTGCCTCAGCCTCCCAAAGTGCTGGGATTACAGGCGTGAGCCACTGCGCCCAGCGTCTGTGATGCATTTCATAGTAAAATCTAAAATTCTCTTATGTTAAAACATGTTTTGTTTTATTTTTACTTATATAAATAAGTAAAATATAATAAATACATAAATAAAATTTATTATTTGGGAGACTAGAAAGGAACTGCTGCAATATCCCAGGTGGTAGAGAAAATGACTGAATGTACTCTGAAACGCTTAACTAGTAGGGTAGTTGGAGGGTACAAGGAGGGGGCCCATGGGAAGGGGAAGAGGGTAGGAAAAGAAAGAGGGGAATCAGGGAAACACAGAGCCTGTGGCCTGAGCAACCTGGTGGATGGTGGTGCCATTCACTACACAGAAAAAAAAAAACAATGGGTTTGGGTGGAAAAAAACAAAAGTTCTGGTTAAACTTAAGATATCTTTTAGGCTGGGTGCCAGGTGCGGTGGCACATGCCTATAGTCCCAGCTACTCGGGAGGCTGAGGTGGGAGGATCGCTTGAGCCTAGGAGTTCTGGGCTGTAGTGTGCTATGCTGATCGGGTGTCTGCACTAATATGGTGACCTCCCGGGAGCAGGGGACCACCAGGTTGCCTAAGGAGGGGTGAACCCACCCAAGTCGGAAACGGAGCAGGTCAAAACTCCCGTGCTGATCAGTAGTGGGATCACGCCTGTGAATAGCCACTGCACTCCAGCCTGGGCAACACAGTGAGACCCCGTCTCTTAAAAAAAAAAAACAAAAAAAACAAAAAACGTATCTTTTAGGCTGAATGTGGTGGCTCATGCCTGTAATCCCAACATTTTGGGAGGCTAAGGCAGGAGGATCACTTGAGGTCAGGAGTTTGAGACCAGCCTGGACAATACAGTAAGACCTCATCTCTACAAAAATGTAAAAACATTAGCTGGGCATGGTGGCATGTGCCTGTAGAACTAGCTACTCAGGGGGCTGAGACGGAAAGATCACTTGAGCCCATGAGTTCAAGGTTGCAGTGAGTTGTGATCATGCCAGGGCACTCCAGCATGGGCGACAGAATGAGACCCCGACTCAAGTCTTTTAGACATCCACATGCAGATGGAAAGAGACAGTTGGACACACCTGTCTGAAGCTCATGGGTGAGGTCAGAATTAGAGGGATGTATTTGAGAGTCATCAGAGTACAGTTTGTTCCTAAAAGTACAGGACCAGAACAAATCTAGGGAGGGCCTGCCACGGACAATAGTAGATGCCTCAGGATAGAGCCTGGGGCACTCTGCTGTCCAAAACAGAGGCCAAGAAAGAAACAGGAAATAAGGCAAGGGGAGAAACAGCCCTGTATCTGGGGAGCCAAGAGAAGAAAAGTTCCAGAATGAAGGAGGAATTAACAGTGTCAAGTGTTGTGAAAAAGTAAGGTCAGGACTGAGAATTAACCACTAGATGGAGGGCAGTGGTGACCTGGTTCACAATGACTGATCCAGGGGTATCGAGAGGCTGCAGTGGCCAACAAGTACAGGAAAAGATGCTCAACGTCGTTAATCAACAGGGAAATGCAAATCAAAACCACAATCAGATACCATTTCCTGCCCATCAGGGTGACTATAATCAACAAGACAGATAATAACCAGTGTTAGTGAAGATGTAGAGACATTGGAACCCTCAGACTTTGCTGGTGGCAATATGAAATGATGCAGTCACTTTGGGAAACAGTCTGGCCGTTCCTCAAAAGATTAAATGTCCAATCACCATAATATATGTCTCAATGATTCTACTTCTAGGTATATACCCAAGAGAAATGAAAACTTAGATCCACATAAAAACCTGTACCCATGGCCGGGTGCAGTGGCTCACCCCTGTAATCCCAGCACTTTGGGAGCCCGAGGCAGGCAGATCATGACCTCAAGAGATCAAGACCATCCTGGCCAACATGATGAAACCCCATCTCTACTAAAAATAACAAAAATTATCTGGGCATGGTGGCATGCGTCTGTAGTCCCAGCTACCCAGGAGGCTGAGACAGGAGAATCACTTGAACCCAGGAGGCAGAGGCTGCAGTGAGCCAAGATAGCACCACCACACTCCAGCCCGGCAGGAGTGAGACTCTGTCTCAAAAATAAATAAATAAAAAACCTTGTACACAAATGATTTATAGTGGCATTATTCTTAAAAGCACCAATGTCAGCAGGGAAATGCAAATCAAAACCACAATCAGATACCACTTCCTGATGGAACTCAAACTTCCATCAACCAATACATGAATAAACAAAATGTGGTATATCCATACAAGGGAGTATTATTCAGACATAAAAAGGAACGAAGTTCTGATACTTGCTACAGCATGGATGAACCTGAAAACTCCATGGTAAGTGAAAGGAGCCAGTCACAAAAGGCCCCATGCCAGATGATTTACGTAAAATGTGCAGAATAGGCAAATCCATAGAAATAGACAGTAGACGACTGGTTGCCAGGGGAGAATGGGGAATGACTGCCAGTGGGTTGGAGTTTCCTTCTGAGGGTGATGTTCTAAAACTGTTTGTGGTGAATAGACTAAAAGCTACTGACTTGTATGCTTCAAATAGATGAACCGCATGGTGTGTGAATTATAGCTTAATAAAGGCGTTACAACAAAAAGAGGGAATGGGGCTGGGTGTGGTGGCTCATGCCTGTAATCCCAGCACTCTGGCAGGCCAAGGTGAGCAGATGACCTGGGGTCAGGAGTTCAAGACCAGCCTGGCCAACATGGTGAAACCACTTCTCTACTAAAAATAACAAAAATTAGCCAGGGATGGTGGTGGGAGCCTGTAGTCCCAACTACTCGGGAGGCTGAGGCAGGAGAATTGCTTGAACCGGGAGGCGGAGGTTGCAGTGAGCTGAGATCATGCCATTGTACTCCAGCCTGGGTGACAGAGTGAGACTCTGTTTCAAAAAGAAAGGGTGGGGGGTGCCAGGTGCAGTGGCTTACACCTGTAATTCCAGCACTTTGGAAGGCCGAGGCAGGAAGATCACCTGAGGTCAGAGGTTTGAGACCATCCTGGCCAACATGGTAAAACCCCATCTCTACTAAAAACACAAAAATTAGTTGGGCACGGTGGCATGCACCTGTAATCCCAGCTACCTGGGAGGCTGAAGCAGGAGAATGGCTTGAACCTGGGAGGTGGAAGTTGCAGTGAGCCAAGATTGAGCCACTGCACTCCAGCCTAGGTGACAGAGTGAGACTCTGTCTTGAAAAAAAAAGAAAAGAAAAGAAAATGGGATGGAAGAGAGTGGAATGTGGAATGGGGTTTGGCTGGGAGATGGTCCAGAATGTACGTATACTGATAGGAATGATTCACTAGAGGAGAAATTTATGATGCAGGAAAAAGAGGTGAACAGAGGAACAAGGGTTGGGAGCAGCAAGAGGGGATGATGGGATTGAGTGTTGTCCTGGAAGGGCTACTTATGGGACAGGTAGCAAAGCAGAACAAGTGGCACAGACAGTGAGGAGGGTCCCTTTATTGTTGGGATTGGAGATTTACAGAGACCAGATGTGAAATAGTCTTCTAAGAGAGAAAGGGAGTTACTAGGGAAATTTAGAAGGTAGCAAAGCAACACTATGGTCTATTTTTTTTTTAACAGTCTCACTCTATTGCCCATGCTAGAGTTCAGTGGTGCGATCTCGGCTCACTGCAACCTCTACCTCCCGGGATCAAGCAATTCTCCTGCCCCAGCCTCCCAAGTAGCTGGGACTACAGGGCCTCGCCACCACACCCGGCTAATTTTTGTATTTTCAGTAGAGACGGGGTTTCACCATGTTGGTCAGGCTGATCTCGAACTCCTGACCCCAAGTGATCCACCTGCCTTGGCCTCTCAAAATCCTGGGACTACCAGTGTAAGCCACTGTGCCCAGCCAACACTATGGTCTTCTAAGAGGTGTGGTCACAAATACAGCAAATTTGAGGAGACCATTTATCAATAAATGTCTCCTGAATGGTCCATGTCAGGGCAGCAAGGGCCCTGAAGACCTCTCCTTCCACCATCAGGAGACGCAACCTTGAGCTACTTCCACCTCCCAGTACAAGGAACCTCAAAGGAGACACTCACCAGCTCACAAGAAAATGGAAAAAAAACCAAAAACAATGGACTGAGGAGGAGAGTGCCCCAAAAGGAGAACAGCAGGGACTGTTTTGGAGGCTGTAGCAGCTTTAGAGCCATTCTCGGTCGGATCCCAGGAGACAGCCATCATCGAATTAACCTAATGGAGCACAGAACAGCACGGCTTCAGACCAGCACAGCTGAACACAACCTTCCTGGCAGGCAGAGAAAAGAAACGTCAAAATAAGGCCCTGAGGCTGGGAGGATGGGAGCTGCTTGCCTCTGGGAGGGAAGGGAGAGGGACAGAAGCCTAGCCCAACACTCAGATAAAGCCTCTCTCCACCCACTTCCACAGAACCTGAGGACATGTCCCAAAGCTCATTCTAAAGGCATCAAGCCATAGCCTACTGCTCCAATGGCCTGATGCTTTATGAACCTCTGAGTGTTTTCGGGGATAGCCTCTCATTTAGTATGCACAGACGTCCCAGGACCAGCTAACAAGGTCAGCCAGGTGGAAGTGAAGATGCTTTAATACCACGCCAGGTCTGATGACTTCAAGCCTAGAGCTCCTTCCACAGACCCCGCTGCCTTCCCAAAGCACTCTTCTACTAACTGGGATACAACCATCAAAAGATTCCCTGTGCCCCAGATCCCTGCCAGCCTAATAACCCAGAACACTCCCTGTCTCCTAGGTTAGGGGAGGCAGCACCTGAACCTGGCAGAAGAAGCTGGCGGGGTTGGGGAGTGGCCAGTTATCTTGAAGAAACCGAAAGCCCTTCCCTCCCTGACAACTCAAATACAGCAAGGCCTATCCTTGACCTGTCTGAGAATGGGCCGCTTCACCACCCAAGCTTGGTTAACTGAAGTTACCCGCATTGCAACACCCTGGTATCAGCCTTTGGCATGGACCCCTCAGCGCTACCCTAGGGACTCAAGGCCTTTCCACTCCCCAGCACCAACCCCTCGGGCAGCTCCTGCCTTCCTGCAGGACATCCAGCCTTATGTCCAGCTGAAATCTCAGCTCTGGTACCTCCAACACTGCCCAGAGTTCGTAGCCAGAAACCCAAAAGGCAAGAAGTAACATACTTCTTCAAACCAAGAGTGTCACTTTGGCTTTCAATGAAGTCCTAGAGAAATAAACTGTTAGCCTTCACTGCATGAGGATCAAGGTTGCACCCTAACAGCCTCTTCCTGTAGGAGATAGCTCAAAGAAACAAAATAAATAATAATAAGAAAAGAAAAAAAAATAAAGAACAGCCTGAGAGGGGGAAGCTGGGCCCTGAGGCACAGGGAGGGGGCGCGGCAGAGGAGCTGGGATGAAGGGTCCCTTCAGAACCACCAGCTGCTCTGCCCTTCACCTGCTCCCTCAGGAGGGAGCCCCACTATGTTTTGAGGCAGGGTAGGCAGGGGGAAATTCAGTGTCTCGTTGTACCGGTCTATACTAAGGTATGAAGTAACGTCTAGAAAGGCAATTCTCGAGCGGCTGTGGTGGCTCACACTTACAATCCCAGCACTTTGGGCGACTGAGGCCAGAGGATCGCTTGAGTCCAGGGGTTGGAGCCTGGGCAATATACTGAGACCTTATCTCTATTTTATGAAAAAGTTTAAACCACCTGTGTGGGGAAGATGAGTTCTCTCCACACTCTAGACAGCTTTTTTCCCTGCTTGAAACAGGATCTTGCTCGCTCTGCTGCCCAGACTGGAATGTTGTGGCACGATCACAGCTAACTGCAGCCTTGACCTCCTGCGCTCAAATGATCCTCCTACCTCAGGCCCCTGACTAGCTAGGACCATAGGCGCACACCACCAGACCTGGCTAATTTTTTTTTGTGAAGACAGGGTCTTGCTATGTTGTCCAGGCTGGGCTTGCACTCTGACTCTTGCCTTAGCCTCCCAAGTAGCTGGGACTACAGGGGTGCCCCACTGTGCCCAGTCCAGACTACTTCTTTTGTTGTTTTGTTGTTGTAGATATAATGTCTTGCTATTTTGCTCAGGCTGGTCTCAAACTTCTGTTCTCAAGTGATCGTCTCAACTTGGCTTCCCGAAGAGCTGGGGTTATAGGCATGAGCCACCTTGCTCAGCCCTCAGACTTCTTTGCTTTTTATTTCATCTGATACTCTGTTGTTGCTGCTATTTTCAAACAGGCTGAGTTTAATCCATTTCACTTTGGACTTATGTTATGATCTTAGTGTTTTGTCTACTCTTTTTTCTCTTCCTGACTCCAGCCTCCCTCACCACATGTCCCCCACTCCTGGTTTGGAAATTATATTCCTCTTCTTTTAGTGATTAATCTTACATTGTTAGCATATGCACATTTTGATGAAGTCTTCAGTTTTTCAGTAATGCCATTCTCTTCTTTTTTTGAGACAAAGTTTCACTCTTGTTGCCCAGGCTGCAGTGCAATGGCACAATCTCGGCTCACCACAACCTCCACTTCCCAGGTACAAGCAATTCTCCTGTCTCAGCCTCCCAAGTAGCTGGGATTACAGGCATGCGCCACTACGCCTGGCTAATTTTGTATTTTTAGTAGAGATGGGGTTTCTCCATGTTGGTCAGGCTAGTCTCGAACTCTCAACCTCAGGTGATCTCCTGCCTCGGCCTTCCAAAGTACGGGGATTATAGGCATGAGCCACTGTACCCAGACAGCAATGCCATTCTCTTAACAAGACAGAAATTTGGTGTGGTTTAAAATGATCTACTTTATTTTTATTCTTCCTTGGTAATGTGGTCAACGATTCTAGTTTTCCCTTTAAAAAAAAATTAAAAGCCCATTTAGATCCTGGTGTTTTTTTTGGTTGTTGTTTCTGTGTTTTGCCGTCTGTGGCAGATACTGCTGGCTGCCTACCAGCGGCCACTCTCTTTTTTGCTTGCCAACAGAATCCTGATTTGTTAGGGCAGCTAAGGACCCCATCCTGGCAGACGATGCAAGAGTGGCCAAAGCCAACCAGAGCCAACCACAGCAAGCCTGTCCCTTTTTCACCAGGAATTGGTCTGAGGATGGACCAGCTCAAGCCAATGACACCCAAGGGAGTACCTGCTAAGGCCATGTTGGAAAGATTCTCCTTTCCAAATAAGTGGCCGGGCGCAGTGGCTCATGCCTGTAACCCCAGCACTTTCGAAGGCTGAGGCAGGCAAATTACCTGAGGTCAGGAGCTCAAGACCTGCCTGGGCAACATGTTAAAACACCATCTCTACTAAAAATACATACATTAGTGGGAGTGGTGGCAGGTGCTTGTAATCCCAGCTACTCAGGAGGCTAAGGCACAAGAATCACTTGAACTTGGGAGGTGGAGGTTGCAGTAAGTGGAGATCATACCACTGTACTCCAGCCTGGGTGACAGACGAAGACGGCATCTTAAAAAAAAAAAAAAGTAGCACATGAAGAGAAAGCTGCCTTTCTCCTAAGATCTCCTTGTCTTCCTGCCTGGGATGTTACAGGGTGATGATACAATGTCTGGAGCTGTGGCAGCCATCTCACGACCATGAGAAACATCTTGCACCCTAGGATGGCAGAGTAGAAAGATGCAGGGTCCTTCATGTTGCTATGTGACTACTGTCCCAACCCTGGAACTACTGACCTCCACACTTCTTGCTATAAGCTAATCCACTGTTTTCCAGTTTAAGTCACTGTGGGTTATTCTGCTACTTGCATCCTAATATCCTGTTAATAGTTAATTCAATTTACAAACAAAACATGTCCACTGCAGTGCTCACTGTTGGCACTAACAACCTACTCTTTCTTCAGGGGTTTACTTTTCTTCTGACTGAAGTACATCTACAACCATTCTTTTTTTTTCTTTTTTTTTTTTTTGAGACGGACACTTGCTCTGTCCCCAGGCTGGAGTGCAGTGGCACAATCTCAGCTCACTGCAACTGCCACCTCCCAGGTTCAAGTGATTCTCCTGCCTCACCCTCCTGCGTAGCTGGGATTATAGGCATGCACCACCATGCCTGGCTAATTTTTGTATTTTTAGTAGAGACGGGGTTTCCCACACCCGATATTGCAGTGAGCTGAGATCAAGCCACTGCTTTCCAGCCTGAGCAACAAGAGTGAAACTCCATCTCAAAAAAAAGCAAAAAGTTAGCTGGGCATGGTGGTGAGTGCCTATAGCCCTAACTGCTCAGGAGGCTGAAGTGGCAGGATTGTTTGAACCAGGGAGGTCAAGGCTGGTGGCATGTTCCTGTAGTCCCAGCTACTCAGATCATGCTACTGCACTCCAGCCTGGGCAACAGAGAGAGATTCTGTCTCTATAAAAAATAAAAAGCTGGGCTGGGTGTGGTGGCTCACACCTGTAATCCAAGCACTTTGGAGGCCAAGGCGGGTGGATCACCTGAGGTCAGGAGTTCAAGACCAGCCTGACCAACATGGTGAAACCCCATCTTTATAAAATTTTAAAAAATAATAGAGGAGAGACCCAAGATGGCCGATTAACAACAGCTCAGGATTGTAGCTCCCAGTGAAAGCGCAGAGAGCGAGTGGACGCCGCACTTTCAGACGAATTTTTGTTGCCCACAGACTGGGAGATTCCCAGCGGAGGAGGCACACGGATTGCCAGCGTGACTTTTTTGGCCGGCGCGGCTGTTTTGCCGGCGCCCCGGAACGGCGCTTCTCCACGCGGAGTATACGGGACAGGGTGCCCTTTGAGTCTGGCTCGGCTGGTCCCATCCCCATAA